>JAGFPH010015202.1:0-21744 GCA_018207615.1 Philaenus spumarius | reverse complement strand
TACACATGAGAAAGCATACAGGAGAACAACCATTTAAGTGTAATGTGTGTGAATATGCTACTTCTTATTCAGGCCATCTCAAAGTACACATGAGAAAGCATACAGGAGAACAACCATTTAAGTGTAATGTGTGTGAATTTGCTACTTCTCGGTCAAGCACCCTCAAGGTACACATGAGAAGGCATACAGGAGAATAACCATTCAGGTGTAATGTGTGTGCATTTACTACTTCTTGGTCAAGCGCCCTGAAAGTACACATGAGACATCATACAGGGCAACAACCATATTAATGTAATCTTTGATAATATACGTCTTCTCAGTCAGACACTTTCAAAAAACACTGACAAAACATACAGGAGAGTGACCATATAAATTGAATGTGTGTGTACAGGCCCAAGATCGCTTCGTCATTCACTATACTACCGTGCGCTAAAGGTCACCATACTGTTGTGTTGGGAGTAGACATGGCCCCCCTTTGGCCGTAACATGGGCTCTTATGGGACTACGTCTGAGATGCGTTGCTGACTTAAGCGGAGGAGTGGGGGTTGTTAAATTCACGTATATGTGTTAAAAAGTTGAGCGTGTAGTGATGTATGTATGAAACTTTGTGCTCCGGGGTCAGGGGCTCCTCCCCCAAAATTTTGAAAAAAATTATTTTCTGAAAAATGGGAAAATTTTGAAAATTGAGCACGGGGTTAAGTTCAAGAGCTGTATTGGACGTAACATATATATTTACCCCCACCCCACCCCTTCCACCACCCCAGCCCTAAAATTTTTAAAAATTCAAAATTTCGAAAAATGTCTGATTGATTAATTTAAGGTGTTTAAAAAGTAAAATAGACTACCCCACCCCAACCCCCCAACCCCACCCCCACCCTAGTAGAGTGTAGGGCATTTAATCGGCCTTGTATCCTCAATGTTAAACGACGGCGCTAAATTTATAATCCGTCGCCATCTAGTTCGCCATCTTGTCGATATATCACAGCCATTTTCACAGCCTCCAATATATACAGGATGCTCCAAAATTCGTAAAAGCGGTAATATTTAATTTATACGAACAATATAATGCAATATTAAAAGATAAAACGGAGTTATCTTAACCTAGTTAGTGCGTGTGAGGGTGTGTTCTATATACAGAGTGTCCCGAAATTCTTAAAAGCAGTAATATTTAATTTATAGAAACAATATAACTTATTATTAAAAGTTTACGACAATTTAAGTTATCTCAGCCCAGTTAGTATGTATGGAACACTTTACTCCTATAAACAGGGTGTTCCAAAATTCTTAAAAGCGATATTATTTTATACGAACAATAGAATGTATTATTAAAAGGTATCGACAATTTAAGTTATCTTTATCCGGTTAGTATGTATGGAACACTTTACTCCTATATACAGGGTGCAAAAAAAAATACTTAAGAGTGGTAATATTAAAAGACATCGGCAATTTAAGTTATCTTAAACCTTGTTGGGGTGTGTGTATAAGCATATATGTTGTTCAACGGTCAGATCATAACAGTAAATATTAACATAGAATAATATAATGTGTGACCATATAACGATTGTTATGCAACGTAGTAAGTTTCGTCGAACCTTGTCGATCTATATTGTTCTAACATATACTAAAAACCATTATGTATCTGTTTCTATCGATCTTACCCGAGTCCAACCGAGCGTAAGGCTTCGCTGTACCCTTGTAATATGATGTAAAATACATTATGTAACTGTTTCTACCGATCTTACCCTAACTAAAACCCTCACTTGACCGAACTTAATTCCTTGTAATATAATGTAAAATGCAATATATAACTGTTTCTGCCGATCTTTCCTCGGACTTGACTGGACTCAAACCCTTGTCATATAATGTAAAATACATTATGTAACTGTTTCTACCGATCTTAACCAGACTTGACCGAACTTAAACCCTGGTAATATAAAGTAAAATACATTATATAACTGTTTCTACCGAACTAAAACCTGGACTTGACCGAACTTAAACCATTGTAATATAATTTAAAATACATTATATAACTGTTTCTACCGATCTTAACCAGACTTTAACGATTTTAAACCCTGGTAATATAGTGTAAAATACATTATATAACTTTTCCTACCGATCTCACCCGAGGTTACCGAACTTAAACCCTTGTAATATGATGTAAAATACATTATATAACTGTTTCTACCGATCGTACCTGCACTAAAACCCGGACTTGCAAAATATATATTGAGTTGTATTAGATATATTATGTTGCAACAGATTGTTGCATGAGCCTGCGTGATCGGTAAAATACGTACAGGCGTAAAAAAGTTGGACGTTAACACTTTATTTGGAGGATATTCTAAAATTGTAAGCATTTTATGCAATATAGTAACGCATTATTAAAATGTTTCCATAATATTCGGATAAAAAACTAAATGTACAAGAAACTAGTGTCACTGTAATGTTGCACAATCTGCACATGCGCAGAAAATCATATAATCCGAACGAACTCTCGTAATGTAAACTATATCATATAACTTTTTCTAAAATTATATATAAACCGAACTTTGCCCAACCTAACCGATCGAACTCTCGTAATTTAATGTATTTATATAACTGTTATGGTGTATAATAAAATGATATAAACCGAACCTAGACGAACTATATGATGACGTAACCTACCATTCTCACCAACGCCATCTAAATAACCTAACTTAACCTCAGATGACAACACCATCTTGATCCGACTTTCGACGGTAATATAATGTAAAATAAATTATATAACTGTTGTAGTGTACAGGAAAAATACTTGGTCTATCCTAGGAGTCCTACTAACTAACCAATCAAAAACAACAAAACATAGTAGATGCAGGTTGTTAATAATTATTAACCTAAATAGCGAACATTACTTACTAGCCAAAGGCCTATGTTGTTAAGTAACCTGGGCTATTATAGGTTATTAACCAACCCAACCTAAACACCGAATATTAGGTTATTAACTAGCCAAACAGAAATAACAAATAAATATATTAACTTATTTGACCAGATGCAGGTTGTTAATTAGTCTAACTTAAATAGGTTATATTATTTAATAGCGAAAAAATAAGTCGTTACCTAACCTAAGACGTAATTTTAAGCAATCTGGTTTGTTGCTATCCAACCTAGTCGACCTATGTTGTTAACTAGCCTATCACGTTAACCCAATCTAAACACCAAATATTAAGTTATTAAACTAAGGCCAGCCTAGGAGTCTAGGTCATTAACTATCCAAACAAAAACAATAAAAAATTTGTAAGATGTAGGTTTTAATTGACCTAATCTAAATAGCAAGCATTACGTTCTAGCAAAGGTCTATGTAACCTAACCTACACAACAAACCTACGCCTAATATTAAGTTATTAGACTTACGCTAACCTAGGAGCCTAGGATATTAACTAACCAAACCCAAACAACGAATATTAACTTAGAACTGCAGGTTGTTAATTAACCTAAATAGCGAACATTTCTTATTAGCAAAGGCCTACTGTAACCTGTGCTTGGGCTATCCTAGGATATTGACTAATCCAATCTAAACACCGAATATTAAGTTATTAGACTTAGGCTAACCTAGGAGCCTAGGTTATTAACCAACCAAACCCAAACAACAAAACTTAGTAGATGCAGGTTGTTAATTATTAACCTAAATAGCGAACATTACTTATTAGCAAAGGCCTATGTAACCTAACCTACACAATAAACCTATGCACGTTAACCCAATCTATACACCGAATATTAAGTTATTAGATATAGGCGTGTGCGTGTGTAACACTTAATTGTTATATACAGGGTGTTCAATGGCAATATTTAGTGCAGTATTGCATTCAAACTAACTATATAGCGTATTATTAAAAGAATAATATATGCTAGCCTATAGTTGCGTGTGTGTGTGTGTTTGTGTGCGTTTGACTTTGGTGTTCGAAAGGAATTAACGTCGCACAGACAATATAATGTAAGATAAAACTTATAGAGTAAAAGGAAATTATATTAACTCCTATATAGAGGTTGTTCGAAAATGTATTATAGTGTGTAAGTAAATCATATTATCTAATAATTTGCGTATTAGGTTAGAAGCCTATGCCCAACTTAATAGCATATGTGGTTAACTAACCTAACCCCGACAACAAATATTAACCTAGATAACCAGTCTAGGATTGTTAACTAACTTAAGCAAAAATTCAAATATTAGAGACTTTTGACAGAAGGAATGTTATAAGGAAATCAAATGATCTTTGTATGGGTGAAGTTACAGGGAGTGGGCTCTTATGGGACTACATCTTAGATGCGCTGCTGACTTGAACGGTCTCTCTTACGCTCTCGTAACGTTCTCGTAACGCCTATGTCGCAATACCACAGCGTTTCCGTCACGTTCTATATTGAATAAAATCAAACTATAACCTCACTTATCTTATACCATAAGAAAGTTCTTAAAACTGAAACAAATTCGACAGGATACCGCTACTTCTAACAGTCTAAGTGCCTCTGTCCTAATCAAAACTCGTGGTCTATTTCACATATAACCCAGTATATTAAAGAATCTTTATGACTACTCAGGCAAATTTTATGGGGAAATGTAACGTATCCACGCTTGACACAGACCTTAATCTTTGAGGATCTTGTAGTTCTCCACAGTTCGGTCGATCTGCACAGGTTAAATGTCTAGGTTAGACTGAACGAATAATAGGTTGGTAAGCTATAAGGTACTGTTGATAAGAACCTTATAGAGAACAGTACCGACTAGTCTCTTCTAAAAATAAGTTATAAAAATCTGTTGTACAATTTAGCGCTGCTTGATCTACACAGGTTTTTAAGTGTCAGATTAGACTGAAAGAATAATAGGTTAATAAGCTATAAGTTACCGTTGATAAGAACCTTATAGAGAACGGTATTAGCAATTGACTACACACTGCAAAAGTCAAATAGAATCAAACAGATTAACTGTCTGATCTAGCCTGAATGAGTGATGGTCGAATATTGTTAATGCATTTACAGACATACAATAAATGCTATGTTTAGTTAAGATATTTACGGGTAATTAAGAAAAGTAATAGTTGTTAATTTTATGTAAGACCAAAATTGCATTTTATTTCAACCTATAGTTCTGAACTAGAAGTAAAACGATAATCTAAAATAAAACAAATCGTACGTAAGAGGTTAATATTGACTACAATTCAAATATATTATACTAATTCCATTTACGTTAGATGTGATACATTGTAAGTAACCAACAAGCACTTAATACTTCTGAACCAGAAGTTTCATTATAACCTATAAGACTATTGGTTTATCTAAACGCCTTATCTCAACCAAAATAAAAATGTATAGCAACTTTGTACAGCAGTCAAATAAAATGTATATATATTTTAAACTAATCTATAAATCTATTAAATTGGCTGAAAATGCTTACAACCCTTATACACAATAACTCAAAGAACAAACAAAATACAAATGTTTAGTTACTGTTTATTCGCACTTATTCTATTAATATGCCGCACCCCATGCGTATGATATACGTAATTACATAACCGACCAAAATATAACTAAGTGTTTCAAAAAGGTAAAACCAGTTAAGAAATAATTATTAACACTTTATTTAAAATTACTAATTTATATTTAACGAAGTCACTACATATAACATAACATAACGAATACATACACAATTCACATAATTTCCAATAGTCTTTCAGCATCATATTCTTCTTCTTCGTCATCACTACGTCCGTATCGGTTTTTGTGTTAATTGCTGCCGTTAATTCTTTCAAGTTGAAATCGTCTTCTAGAAAGTGGTTTGAATCATTTATTATTGGATACTTAATCTCGGATTGATGGGGTACATACTCTGGAATGATGAATTTCATAAATCTCTCACCTAGATCTTGACTGGTGGCCATTTCTGATATGTTATTTAATTTTTTACTGCTATTTAATTTTTTAACTATCTTCCAAGCATAGTTACTATTATTTTTTATGTTTAATTTCTGACATAGATTTGCCCATCCCTGTTTTTTTGCTAGACGTATTGTTTCTGTGGCCTTAAGTTGGGCTATTTGATAGTTTCTATAGTTTATAGCGTTCATGTTTTGTCTGAATTTTTTTAAAGTTAATCTTCTATAGGCTACTGCAAGTGAGCAATCCTCGGTCCACCAGGTTTTAGGTGTGAAATTTTTATTATCTAATGGGTTAAGATTTATAACATTAGGTATTGCTATTTCTGCAGCTTTATATATAATATCATAAAATTTTGGTATTAAATTTGGGGATTCTACTTCTGATATTAAGTTTAGATTATTGTTAATTAATGTTTTATACAAGGTCCAATTTGCCTTTTTGAAATTTTTTTTGGTGGTATTATTAAAATGAGAGCTTAACTGGGGTACATTATTTATATTGTGGTGTTTTAATTTAATTTCTAAAATTATTATTATTGGGAAATGATTACTTCCCATTGCATCCTTTTTTATTTCCCAGTTTTTTAATATATTATACATTTTTGGTGAAATGAAAGTCAGGTCTATTACTGATTGTCTGTGGAATAGATTTGGAACTGTTGTATACTCATTATTATTTGCTAATATAAGTGATGATTCATTATATTCTTTGAATAATATATTACCCCTACTGTTTGAATTTGCACAGTTCCAGAAAGGATGGTGTGCATTGAAGTCACCACAAATTATGGTATACCCTTTATCTTTGGAAAAAATTTCTTTATGCCAAAAATCATTGTCTATTTTTTTGTTTGTGCAGTATATATTATAAATTGTTATTGGAATTTCCATATTATTAATTGTAAGAGCTAAAAGTTGTACTGAGCTAGAATTAATTTTGTGCGTTACGTTGCAACTTATTGCTTTATGTATAATAAAAGCAACCCCCCCCATAACCATCTAATCTATCTAGTCTATATATATTATAACTATTATCACTTAGGGTATCTGATTTGGTTAACCATGTTTCTTGGATTATTCCGATATGTATATTCTGAGATTTGAATGTGGTTATTATTTCTGGCCACTTGTGTTTAAGCGACCTTGCATTCCATTGAAATAAGTTAAGAGCTTCACCTAGCATATTTTTAAAAAATTGTTTTTTTTTTTTTTTTTTAATTAAATTAATTATTATGTTGATTTAGATTTCTTTATTATCTCTTTATTTTTATTATTAATGTCTCCGTTTTGATTTTTAATGAAATCAGAGATAATTTCATCCAGTTTCTTTTTTGATATTACTGATGTTTTTTCCCCTTGTATTTTAATCCTAAGTTCATTTATTTTTTTATCTACCAACTGTTTTAATTCTTGTTTGTTTATTAATGATGTAGGCCTAGTATCACTAGGTGGTGCCTGAACTGCCTTTAATTGTTGCCTTGAATTTACTGGTGTAATATCTGTAGGCCTATTAATATTTATTTTGGTATTATAACTACTGTTTGTTTTAAATTTTGATTTATTGTAGTTTATAACAGGTGTGGGTTTAATATTTTGGTGTGTATTGTCCTCATTAGGTTCCCTTTCATCATCAGTTTGTAAAATTGTATATCTATTGGTAACATTGTTAGTTCTATTGTAACTGTTTGGTTTAATTAAATGTGGAAATTCCTGTTTATTTTTAATGTTAACTGCTTGGGCATATGCAATGTTCCTATGTTTCTGGTGGGTTTTACCCTTATACCCTGGGATGGGGTAGAAAGTACTCGCTTCAAAATAATCCTCTCTATAAAGACTCATTCTTTCCATAATATGTTTTTGCCGTATATATTCTGGACAAGTTTTATTATTACTACTGTGTGGTCCAAGACAATTTACACATTGTCTTGGCTTTTCACAATGTGTGTCATGAAACGGTTGACCACAATCCCTACATAGTTTGTCTTTATTGCAAACTGGTAAAGCCGTGTGGCCATATGCAAAGCATTTGTAACACTGTTTCACTGGAATTATATATGGTTCTACAATCATACGCACGTGATTTAATGCTATATTGTGTGGTAATTTGTCTGTATCAAATGTAATTTTAACAAATTTTGTATTTACAAGTTGTTTATTTAGCCTTTTTTTAATTCTATTTACTTTGATTATTCGTGCTTCACTTAAACAATCCATTAGAATTTCTTCCTCTGAAATATCTTCTTCTACATAAACTACCCCTGTACATTCTACTTTATTAGCTGGTATGAAAACTGTATAATTTTTCAATTCTTCCGAATGAATTAGGCTATTTGCCTCTGTAAATGAATTGCAAATAACTTTTAAATTTTTGCCAGATCTAAGGATCTGTTCTATATCATGATGTTTTATGATTTTGCCTACATGAAATGGATTAATTTTATTTTTGTCATTACTTTTAATGATAACTACGAAAGGACCATCATTATGTTTGTTATAGTACCTAACCTTTTGCTGATTTATTTTTTTTAAACTTGGTGACATGTCAGGGCTTGAGACTATTGGTGAGGTTTGGTCATGTTTCCTTTTTATAGGAGTTGTAATTGTTTCATTGTCAGGATTATTTTGTGAGAGTATTAAATATTCTATTGCCTGCTGTGTTTCCATATCGGATACGCTAGGCATTTGTGAGGCTGGGCTCTCAGCCATATTGGTGGCTGGCCCAGCCGGTTTTTACTTTAAAATATAGCTCCTATTCAAGTTTGGTTATTTTTAACAACTTAAATTTAATTGCACTAAACAGATTAATGTAATTAATTAACCAGAAAAGAGATAATATATTCCAACTTACGTACAAGACATGGATTATGTTTATCTACTACACAAATACTACAATTTACAATGTTAGAAAGAGAAATAGATTTAACTATAACTACAGGTAACCACAGGTTATAGAACCGATCTACACTCTTCACTGCGTTGTAATACGTACAGTGACTAGATAGATGATGTATCCACATGTAACATCTCTATCTTGTCACTGTGTCTAGGCCTATATCCTACCACTAGTGTCATCTACCAGAAAATAAGGGAACTCGTGAGTAGCGGTAAATCAATGAATAGGCCTTGGTGATAAAGGAGGAAAGGACTAGTTTTGAATTGAATTTATTACTAGTTTCCTGTAGATTTTAAAATATTTTACAAAGTTTTTGAATAGTAATATTTTAGATTGGCCTAATAGGATTTCTCCTCTGTATAATTGTTGTTATAATTATCAGTTTTTAAAAGATTTTGCTTAATCTGATTTAATTTTGTAACATTTAAAAATCTTTGGTTTCTGACTCCTTCTGGGTATTTTTAGAGTCAAAATGCATAATGATCACTCCTATTGCTTCACTGCATCGGCATAAATATATATTCCGATGTATGAAACGGCGATAAAAATTAAAGGGTTAATTAATTGATATATAATGCTGCGTATATATATCAACATTTAGTGTCAGTAGCCACCGTTTGCTCCGCCTAGACAATCAGTATGGTCTTAGAAATAAATAATACAAAAATTTTAAAGTAGTACAGAGCAGACAGAGATAATAATTATAATACCAAGGTACAGAGTGATGTTTTACTGCTTTAATAATTCATTTAATGTTTAAGCGGTGCAGTGTTGCCAGGTCTTCCGATTTGTCGGAAGATCTTCTGATTTTTCGACAGTTGTCGGAAGAACGGATATTTTAGATATCTTCCGATTTTTTCCACATGCTTAAAAACATAATTGCTAAGCAATTTGATAGTTGCACTTTACAGAAATCAGTTGTGTTCAATTTTCACAGTGACCTATCCCATCAAACAACTTAGTTTTTGTTTTAACATTGTTTGCCATGCGATCTGCTTGCTAAGTAATTCAAATTCATGAATAATGTTCTTCGGAAACCTAGACTCTCCTTATGTCATAGTCATATATTGTTTCCGAGTCATAATGCAGAAGTAGAAAGTGTTAAGGGCTAAATAGTTATACATAATTGACACTATTGTTTTTTAGACTCAGTTTTAAGTAGAGTATAGTGTATTTATTCTATACATTATTTTACATTACATATTATTTTCTTCCGACTTTTCCTACAATCTTTCGATTTTTTTGGGTCCAAATTCCGATTTTATTTTTTTGCACCTGGCAACACTGAACACTGAAGCGGTGTGAGTTTGTTTATAGGTTATAGTGGAATAGGGTAAACAAAGTAGCTCCACATTATTATTATTTGTAACTAGTAGTTATGTAGGAATACAGTGTTACCATTTTTGTTTTATAAATAAGCAGTGAATAGGAATAAATACATCTTTTTTAGAAAGTTAACTAGTGGTAGGCCTACCAATATCTAGCAACTGTAAGTTAGTCTAGGTTCAGGTTTTGTTTATTTGTTTTATTTTTAGGTACTCATTGTATGTTAAAGGTGCATAATGCAATTTTGCCTGTGCAAGTTTACTATTCGACCCTAGGCTAACCTATTGCAACAGAAATGCAAGAATAATAAAAACATAGGCCTACCTAAAAGGTTCTAACCTATAGTATTAAGTCACAGTATGTTTACCTGTATTCAACATTTAACAGTAGAATGTAAAACAACATGTCGTTGTCTGCAAAAATATTAGGCTAGGGTCGAATAGTAAACTTACGCCATTTTGCCATACAGGCTAGATCACTAGTATTAAAATAAATTCTATGATTTATAAGTGGGTGCTATTTCCTATTAAGATATGTACCATTATTATCTTCCGGTAAACGGGTGTTCCTTGTTTCTAAAATCATTTCTTATTTTAAGCTGTTGAGTAAACTGTTATTCTTACAACATTCGTTAATTTGTGTTTGCTTATAATGATTACAGCAGAACCCCTCTTAACCGGCCTCGGATTAACCGGCCTATCCTGTGGAAAAACACAGTTTTTTCTCTTATAGATTGTATTACTGTAACTGGTCAAAGTCTCAAACATTGATAGGTTAGGCCTATAGTGGGATAGGGCCAATACAAAGTAGCTCCATATTATTATATTAATGATTAATAAACTCTTTTATGCCATACAAATCATATTTATCTGTAACTAGTATCCTAGTTATGTAGGAATACAGTGCTACTATTTATGCTTTATAAATAAGGAGTGAATAGAAATAAATACCTCTTTTTTTAGAAAGTTAACTAGTGGTAGGCCTACCAACCGATATATTATTTATATTTACTTGACACATAGGCTACTAGCAACTGTAAGTTAGTCCAGGGGTGCAGAAAATGTTTTAGCACACAAAATTTTCCCAGAACACACTTTTTTTCACTAAAAATTTCCCCAAAATTGATCGCTATTCGCTACAGATGCGCCAGACATTAACACAGTTTGTTTATCTATTTCAACATATTTATTGACCTTATGTTTTAATAATTTTTATTATATTCACTATAAATTCCAATATAAATCTTAAAAAAAAATAATAGCATTATTTTTACTTAATTAACTACAGTGAAATTATATATCTACAGTGAAATATCTTCAGATGGTCCCAAAAGGTTTAAAACAAAAAATACTACATGGTTATTGCTATTTTATTATGTTTAATAGTAGGCCTAAGGCATGTATTACACTGTAAAATAATTTATAAAATATGTTTTGTAACAGTTCTTTGAAATAGATCTTTGATAGTATAATGGGCCATCTTTTATAATATATTTCTTTTATAACATTTCTTTAAACATTTAAGAGGTTGGCATTTTACCTTTTATAAAATAGTACAGATTCATTTTTACCTTTTAGTACTGTAACGGACCCTCGCTGCCAGTCCGGCTCACCTGCGTCCGGCTCCTCCAGCGATGGCGTTTTCCCTGGTCGGGCTGTGCCTTCTGTCCTCTTGCGGACGTACGTGCGTTGTCAGGATGGGTGGTGGTGAGAAGGTTCATTAAAGAAGTGGTAAACGGGTAGTTGATTTAACATTGTTTATTAAATCAACTCTCTGCTGGTCCCGTACTAAACTAAACTAACTCTAAACACACAAGGCAAAGGCAAGCATAATTCCCCCCATTTGTGAGTCTACTCACGGACGCTGTTGCTCTCAGACTGCCTACTGCATATCTTGATGCTTCCAACTAAGGTCCCCCCCCTTACTTTACTCTAAACCTCGATCTCAGCAATATAATAAGCCTGCATCACTACCTAATCTATTCTATTACTTTATATTAAATTATTATTATTATTAAGTATTACAAGGTGGAGGGTACCTGTCACAGTACAAGTCCAAAATGTTTTATAAAAGAGAATCACTTTTCAAATCTTTTATAATAGGTGGATACCATTATACAACATATTTTATAAAATATGTTTATAACATATTTTATAAAATATTTTACAGTGTAACACGGGCCTAATACTTAAGTGGTTAAAACAAAGTAAAATGTTATGTTTAATTAGTTCCAATTCAATTACCGAATTACCTAACACAGTCACAGACCGAAAATCGTCCGGACAGATCACACGATATGAAAGAAAATTAATCTTAACAATTACTTTTCATTTGTCACATTTAGTTAAAAAATAAGTGATCCAGACACGCTACGACTTTTTAACTGTCAAAATCAGTTCTCCCATACCCAAAAAAACACATACAACTTTCCTCTCATTGTATTTTTAAAATGTTGATCCAAAAATGAGACCCCGACGCGCTACGACTTTTCAACTGTCAAAATCGGTTTTCCCGTACCCATAAACATATAAAACGTTACTCCACACTGTATTTTCAAAATTTTGATCAAAAAACGTGATCCTGATGCGCTATGACTTTTTAAATGTCAAAAATCGGTTTTCCCGTACCCTAAAACATATAACACGATACCCCACACTGAATGTTGATCCAAAAACATTATCCCGACGCGCTACGACTTTTTAACTGTCTAAATCGGTTTTCCCGTAATCAAAAACATATAAAATGATATCCCACTTTGATTCAAAAACGTGATCCTGACGCGCTACGACTTTTAAATGTCAAAAATCAGTTTTCCCGTACCCCAAAACATACAAAACGATACCCCATACTGAAGTTTCAAAATGTTGATCCAAAAACGTGATCCCGGCGCGTTACGACTTTTTAAATGTCAAAAACCGGTTTTTGTGCCCAAAAACATATAAAACGATAGCCCCACACTGAATTTTCATAATTTTGACCCATTATTTTCAAAATTATGACTCAAAAATGTGACATTGACGCGCTCCGCCTCACGCTAGAAAGCACAAAAGCTTTTCAACTCTCCGCAATAAAATTTTGAAGATTTTGGTACCAACAGAAGTTTTCTACGACGTCTGTGAGTGCTTATACCGTGTAATACAGGAAAACTGACACACAAAAAATCATCGCATCATTTCAATACTTCGGCATTTTAATGCAAGCCGACGGCGACGTAATAAAAAATGAGTAGGCCTACGCACATCACATTGTACGCATTTTACTGATAAAGACTGATTTCGAATTTCGGTAAAACAAAATTAAAAAACATCGGTAATACCTATACATTAAGTATCGTATAATTTGGTTTAATATGATTTAATTCTAATCGCTTTGAATAGTATCATTTGTATGAAACTAATCAAAATTTACATAACGGTATCATAATTTAATTATTTTTTAATACCCAACGAATGTATTTGAACGCCTGTCAAGAATCAGGAAACTGCCATTCACCAACCGGCACAAAAATATCGTATCGGCGGCTCGGCCTTACGATATTTTGTGCGGTGTAGATTAATGTCGTATCGCGGCTCCACCGTACGATATTTTGTGCGGTGAAATTTAATTAAATAGGAACCCTGTCCGACTTGCAACAGAGAGCAACACTTTATGTGTGTGTGTTGGTGTGTTTGTATATGTATCATACAAACCGATTAAGCTGATCTTTGTTCCCATTCATTTCTTATCTATTTTTCTCCAAAATAATTATATTTTCCTTATTTTTGTTGGATTTTTCCCCAGCCAAAATTTCCCCAGCTCAGTTCCAATTTCCCCCGAACCTCGTTTGGGCGTTCGGACATATTCTGCAGGCCTTAGTTAGTCTAGGTTCAGGTTTTGTTTAGCCTATTTGTTTTATTTTTAGGTAGGCATTATATGTTAAAGGGTGCATAGTGTAATTTTGCCACACAGGTTAGTTCACAAGTATTAAAATAAATTCTATGATTTATAGGTGGGTGTTAATTTCCTATTAAGATATGGCCTATATAGGGTTGTTGCGATATCGGGAAGTTTCCGATATTCGATATTGATAGGATGAAAAGTAAAATGCTTCCTCTTCTCCCACTTCAACCTGCAAGTGAAAAAATAGTAGGAGAATCGTTTGACCCGCATGCGTAGTGCGAGAAGAAAACAGAGAATCGTTTCTACTCTCTCTGTCGCTCACGTCATAGACAGTCTGCGTGCAAGTGCTTGTACTGTATTAATACCTAGCATAAGGAACAAATAGAAGCTTGTGTATTATACTGTATATTAGCTAAACACATTTTAATATTCATTTAAATTTTCTGGAGCATTAAAGGTAATGGACGAAATCAGCTGTTATATGTTTTAATCAATGTTTATTGTTTTAAATTATTATTGATTACTTTGCTCTTCAAAAGAAATCACTTAGGTCTACAAACTACATATAGCTAACTGAGTCCATGCCGTTACGGGTTTTCAACTTGGTAAATGTACAGAGCCTATAATTTAATATTTTACTGAAAGACCTGAAATACATTTTGGAAAACAAAACAAAAGATCATACATTTTAATCATAGGCAGTGTGTCTAGCAACAGGGAAAATAGGGAAAACCTGGAAAAGTCAGGGAATTTGACTTTTCTGGAAAAATCAGGGAAAAGTTAGGGAATTTTGATTAAGGTCAGGAGAAAATAACATTTTTAAGGAAAATAGTTAAAAATAACTATTTAAAATCATAGATTAATGCAAATTTTAATGGAGAAAATAAACATTAAAGATAAGATGAACTTCTAAATTAATCAATAAGAAAACTATGTATTCTGATATGTAAAACAATTATCGGCAAGTTAAGCGAGTGATTGTGGCAGCTTGTTCCAATGCACTTGCCTTGATATGACTTTGAAACCTTTCTCTAACGTGCTATTTCTAAAAATGTTAGTTTTATTATTAAATGTTTTTGAATTTGGGTATCTTGGAATCAATTAATTAAATATTCAATGCAAATCTGTACTGGTAGCTGGATTACAAAAACCAATTTTCGAAGTTATTTCTTTTGTTATAATGTAGGCCCTAATAATATATAATTTGAGTAATTCATTGTTTAATTCAATATTTATAGTCATAAATGCGTAATTTGCAACTGCTGGTGGTTGGTACATTAATATAGATAGCATTAAATATTGACTTTTATAATATTACCGTGTTTAATTAAATATTTAATTAATTCCCTAAAAATTTATTTGCTCACCAATATAGTTTGATTGATTTGGTTTTTGTTTGTGCTTTTTCTAAACTTGGTCAGGGAAAAAGTTATTTAGTCAGGGAAATGTCAGGGAAAAGTCAGGGAATTTCAAAAGGTCATATCACTAGACACCCTGATAGGCCTACTTAAATCATTGATTTTAATCACAAGTATTTTACATCCAGTCATTTAGACAACACTATATTACTGTTCATTTTAAAACAATTCACTCAATTTTTCACCGTTAGTATTCCTATATTTATATATTAATAGAAGTTAAAACTTTTATGATAAAATAGCAATAACTCAGACCAAGAGTCCAAGAAAGTTTAAAATATAGTTTTATGTTTCTGGGCCTAATTTGTTTCTTAGCTATCTAGAATGAATTATAAACAAATAAACGGTACCAGAAACTGGCACATACTTTCTCACAAACATATTTAAATTATTAAACAAATTCACTGTGACTTTATAATTGTATTAAAGTAGGAGAGTAACTAATAAATATTATTATTATTAGCTGAGAGAAAACTATTTGTGATAGATTTTGAACAAATTTGCACTAAACATGTCAATTAGGCCTGTAGCACGAAAAAAGGTTTTGAAAAATTTTATCAAAACCGTTAGAGCCGTTTTTTTATAAAAAAATAACTGATTTTTTGGGGGTTTTTTTGCCGAAAAGGGGGTTGTTTATCAAAATTTTCAAAATCGTTTTTCATGCATCTATAAGTTAAAGGCCTAATTGACATGTTTGGTGCAAATTTGTTCGAAATCGATCAAATAGTTTTCTCTCTAGATTTGTATACATATAGGCAGACATTTTGTAAGAACCACTTTTTTAGACTCAGGGGTCCCAAAATGGATATTTCCAAAAAAATCTCAACATCGATTTTTTTTTGCGATCACTATACTTTCTCTATACTATAGTATATTGAGAAAGTAAAAGGATTATACAAATACATACATTTTAAATGATTTCTAACCTCAAAGACGATTGAATCATTTAACAAAATATATTATTATCTGCATATAATATTGCAAAGAGAGCAATACATACAATCAACTGTTTCTAGAATTTGAGAAGTTTTAACGCACGAGCGTCTCTCTAACTTTAAAAAAAGTAATATCAAAACTAATTCAAGTAAATTTAGCAAAAACAATGAATTATATTCTTATTATTTTGTTAAATAATATTACACATTTTACTAATTTACCTAATTTTGTTTCAGTTTTTAATAATGGAAAGTTACTTAAAGCCAGAAGATATCAAACAAGATCTTAGCGGAATTGTAATAAAGGAAGAAGTATCTTTTGAGCTGATAGAAGAACCAAGTTGTGTTGATGAGATAAAGGAGGAAATTGGAATGATAAATGATGTAAAAGAAGAAAAAGCTTGTTGTGATCCAACAGATGTCCTGAGATTTACTTCTGATATTTTAAAGGAAGAAAATATATTATTAAATCTGATAAAAAAGGAAGATCTGAATGATATTGATGTAAATGACGACGACGATTATATAAAAGAGGAAGAAGAGATAGATTATGTTTGGTAAGTTTATTAAAAACATAATTATGCTAAATAACATAATTATATCCTGAATTGGAGCCATTCTTACTTCAAAATCTATTTTCTTTGGCTTTAAATAATATAGTTTTAAATAAACAAAGAAGTTTTGATTATGTACTCAAATGAAAGATATTGGATACTGTAAGCTACAGTAATAAAAATCACAAAAATAATTCCTCTAAAGTTTTTTTGTGCTCACTTTTTTATTGATTGTCTAGCCTCTTTTTTATTTGAATACTGTTGAGTTACCCACTTTTCAATTTCCGATCTATTTCACCTCCAATCCCCGACAGTCACTTCCCCAACACCTAAATCACTTGCAACTTTTCTTATTGAATCAGCTACTTCTAATCGTATAATTGCTTCCCATTTTTGATTTAATGATAAAACAACACACTTTCGCTTTCCACTCATTATGACACATGTATTTACAAAGTTTGACACCGGCTAAAACAAAATACAGAGGGGAAATAAACTACTCGTAGAAAAGGATCAGATTTGGGATTAACGATTAAAATTAATCGTTAAAAATATGAGTAACTTTTAACTTAATCGTTACTTTTAAAACTCATTGACTTTTAACTCTTTAATCGTTAAAATATTGGTTAACGATTAAAACTAACTTCAGTTAATTTTGCGGACGCCCGGAAAGATTCGTTACAATGGAAATGCCGGCAAGGTGGGTGGCCTGGCGAGACAACATTCAATATTCCTTAGTTTAGGTTATTGCCATTGCTTATTAGCCGGCCGGAAGGGATGGGGTGTCTAAAGAAAGATAGAACTAACGGTAACGTAAACAAACAAAACAACTCCGTCATCACGCCCATTAGCGTCATTCAATTAGCCCTCGGGTATACCCATGGCATTACAGTTGGATAGTTTTCTTAATTTTGTATAAGTTTTTTAGTTGTTTTAGTGATTCACAGTTTAGATTTATTTAGTGAGTTAGTGATTTTTAAAAGTGAGGTTAGGTCTAGTGTAAAAGTATTTTAATTTTTTATTTCAATTTTATTATTTCTTTATTGTGGCCCAGCATTTTAAACTTTTATGAACAAATAACAAGGGAGGGAAATAGTTTAACATTTAAATGCCTATTGTGTTTACCAAAATTTAAAACAATCAAGGCTTCAGCAATTTCTGCCTCAAATTTAAGAACCAATTAAAGGTAAGTTGTGCTTTAGCCATTTTAGGTTGTTGTCTATCCAATTTTGGTCGTCTATTATTGAGATTTGTATTTTATTATAGGGCATACGTTCAAGGGCGTTTCCATACCTGCCAACTTTTACGGTTTATCCGTAAGATTTACGGAATCCGTTGATGTTTTACGGTCTTACGAATACTCATTATTTTTGTTAAAAGAATATTTAATTTATTTTACATAAAAAAACAAATGTTCTTTATCTTATTTATTATATTTACTCAATTTGAGTTACTATCGACATTATTAAAACTTTTTATTTGGTTTACAACTTCTTTTGCATATTAGACACACGGAATCTGCAAGAACGTAAAAGTGAGAAGTGATACGAAAAAAACATCCCTTTTTATAATGCTCATGCGCTAAGAGCAGTGATGTATCATAGATACGCACTACGCAGTAAGCATAATAAGACATTATTTGGTCAAGACCGTCTCCATTCTGCAGAGACGTCTTGATTCTAAGTTTTGCTTTGGCGTAATTATTTTAGTATAATAATTCTATTTGTTTTAGTTCGGGTAAAACATTTTGAACATTTTCGGGATTAAAAGTTACCCGTGATTTATGTTTTCTGTGGGAGTCCCGACGAAGTGCCTTTGTTTTACTTGTTATTCATTCCCGCAAATAGCAACATTTAATTTCCACTTTTTCCAAATTTTACATGTGTCATTTAAATAATCTTTTGGCAGACCTGGCGGTTGTAATTTCAATTAAAATTTAATTTTAACACCGGTATTTGATAGAAATAAGAACAAATTATTGTTCTCGGGAGTATAGGGTTTTCCGCGGACATACGCTGTAGTATATTAAATTGCGTTTTATGAAATTAGAGCTAATAATATTCCGACTTCGTATTTTTTTTTCTGACATTTGTCATTGTATTTTAAATAATATTTCAACAATTTTAAGTTCATACAATTTTTATAAATTGTATTCGGGCCTCGACTTTTTCGCGGACATAAGCTGTTGTATATTAAATTGTGTTTTAATACCGGCGTTTTATAAAATTAGCGTTAATAATATTCTGACGTTGTATTCTTTTGTGTACATTCGTCATTGTAATAGTATTTCAACAATGATAGTCCATAAAATTGGCACACATTTTATTCGGGCATTGATTTTTCGGGGACATACACTGTTGTATATTAAATTGCGTTTTAATACCGGCGTTTTATAAAATTAGCCCTAATAATATACGGACATCGTATTCTTTTGTTGACTTTCGTCATTGTATTTTAAATAATATTTCAACAACTTTAGTTCATAAAATTGGCACAAATTGTATTCGGGATATCTGTTTTAATCCTTTGTGCCTAATTCTTAAAGCTATCTAACTTATTAAGTTTATTTATTTAGGACACTGCCACTTTAGAAATTACAATGTCATTGGTCCAGCAGCATGTCAAAATGATTTAATATTCATAGACATAGACTAAACAGCTTTCTTTTTATCCAATTGTAAAAATAATCATAATAAGCCATAATAATATCATAATATCTATGTAGCCTAGATATTTTTGGCTCACACAATTAGTTTTTAGCAAACAAATTATATATTTTAATAAATATGCATATAAAGTTAACTGATATTTTTAATACTCCCATAATAAACATTGCCATATTATTTATAATTTCTTACAACAAGAAAAGGATATTAACTGCTGCATGACCATTCAAAAAAGAGCAATAGCTTATTCTATTTTGGATCTTATTAAACTTTGTTTCATTCAGTTTATACTTTTTGTAGCCTTTAACTTTTAAATGTAAGATTGTTACAGTAAACTAACAACAAATTAATGTTCCACCCTAACAATTTAACCAAAGTAGCAAGAAGTCCTAAGTTCTTAGTTGACCTTATTTCTTAAAAGTGAACTTTTATAGGGGCCTACTACTCACCAAAATTATATCGCCTATATGTGGCTTTATTTACTTTCTACATTCAATTGTACTAATAATGTTTGTAAATAGGGATCTGGTTATGAAATGTGTAATTAACTTACTAGCTTATTTAAAATGATATTGCCAACCATTAAGACAACCCAAGAACATTTTTTATACATAGAGGAAAGTTGGTTTGTGTAGTTAGTTATGGGTTATATGAAAAATGTTTCTTTTTTTTGTCTGTATTAAGTTCTTTCAGATGGGTTTTTAAAAATAGTATAGTGTGTATATATTTGAAAATAATATTTTATTCATATTCATTTATTTGAAAAGCAGCTAGAATAATATTAAGTTTGTATACATTTTACTCTAGCCTTTGTGTATCACTCTAAAAGTTATTAAAATTTTTATTAATGCTTGTTTTTAAAAAGGTTATGTAAAGGTTAGTTGAATTTACATAATTATTGCCGAAAGAGTTATTCCATTAAATGAAATTACTACTTCTTAAGTGATCCTAATTTTTAGTTGAGCCATTTTAATACTAACTGTCTCTGAATTAATCTGATATTAGGTTATAATGGCTATATATAGGGTTGTGTCGTAAAAAAGGGTCAAAATTACTTGCGCGTAGTTTTGACTGATTCTGATTTTTCAAAGTTGACAGGTATACGTTTGCAAGCATATTTTCAAAAATTCGCCAAATATAGTAATTATATACCAATTTGAAAGTGTTCCATAGTTTTTTTGTAGAGAAAGGTTCAAAGAATTCATATATGCCAGTAAAAAATTGATAGATGTAAATTTTACAAAGTTATTAGCTCAAGAAACAAAAAATGTTTAGTAATGAAAGGAAAAGGTTCAACTTTAGACCTACATAAAAAGTAGTAAATATTTTTTGAATTTTTTTTCAAAACGTACAGAAGTTTTGTATAATTTAGTTCTAAAAGGAACTGTATAAAAATATTTATCAATTTCAAATTTCTTATTTTGAAAACACCGTTTTTATGTTCCTACTACAAGACTGCTAACAAAACTAGGCCTAGTTTGAATAGTAATTTAAATTTAGGAATATATCCTTTGACCAAAAATGAAATATTATTATAAGAAAGTGTAGAGAATAAATCAAAGAATTGAACCGTATACTTGTAAATTATTATTTCACACAAGTATTTGAATTAGCTTTACTTGAATCACAAAGAGATCAATCAAACTAAACGTCGCGCAAGCGTATTAATAAACCTTATGTCGTGCCGTATTTTAACTTTGAACTTTAATCAGTTAATTTATTTTAACTTTTACTTTAATCAGTTAATTTTTTCAGACATTAACTTTAACTTTAATCAGTTCTGGCATTAACTTTAATCAGTTAAATATTTTGGTTAACTCTCCCAAGTCTGGAAAGGATCATGAGTCCTAAATAGGATGCCGCGAGGAGGGGAATGTAAACAGACCGCTTCGTCATTCACTATTCTACCCCTCCACTAAAGATCAACATACTATTGCGTCGGCTAAGAGTGGAAATGTTTTCAGGATGTACAAAGCAAATAACAGTTTAGTTTTTCTTCTGTTCAATCTAACACAAACATTTTTATTATTAATTTACTTATTGAGAAATCCTCTCAAGCTATGCATTCTTTATCCAAATCCGTTCAGTTAACTTACATTCGTAAGTTAACAGAATTGATTTCGACAAGTTTTTTTAAAAATTTGTACAACTTGGCTCACAGAGTACA
>JAGFPH010015201.1:0-21749 GCA_018207615.1 Philaenus spumarius | reverse complement strand
TATATGTATTTAAAGTTTATCTGAAATAATGGAGATGTACTATTACAATACTAGTTTCATATTTCAAACATCAAAGTTGTGTGTCATAATTTTCAAAATCTCAACGTTTTCAATTCTTTTTACCATTTCTAATTTTTCTTAGATCATTCTCATATGATCCACTTCCGCTTTGTTGGTATTATGACGTATTTATAAAGCTCATATTAGCCACAACACATGATCATCACTGCCCTGATAGTTACTGAATGGATGATTTGAACTACTTAAAGTGCCCAAACAAACCGACCACACAATAAACTCAAAGCACTCAAGGTCAAAGTCTATGTGCATCTGTTAATTCCCACCCTTTTTTTAAAAAAAAATCTACTAGGCGGGTAACTTGACAAGAAACACTCAATTCTTTTAAAATCAAACTAAGAAACCAGTTTGTTTTTAACCGAGTTATCATGAGAAATCACACTTTACAAACAATGTTTACGATACTTTTTTTTTACTGTCAAAATCAGCTGATGGGGAAATATTTTGGTTAGTCATTCTGATTAATAAAGGTTCTACTGTAGTCAGTTTGGGAATATTTAAAACTACGAATAGATAGATTCATAATGCTATAGATTTTGAACGGGTAAGATATAAGTAGAGTAGGTTAGAATTAAAAGCTCTAATTTATTATAATACAATAAAACTCTTTGATTTCTGTTTGCTATATTTGATTGATTTAGTTATAATGTTAACAGGAAGTAGCATCAGATCTGGAAGAAAGTAAATACCAAAATGCAGAGTTGAGGTTATCTATCTATGGTAAATCCATGGATGAATGGGACAAGCTGGCCAAGTGGGCAGTGAACCACAATGTATATTCTGACAACGTGAGATGGTTGATACAAATCCCAAGGTTGTTTGATATCTTCAAATCCAATAAATTGATGAATAACTTCCAAGAGTTCCTGAACAACATCTTTGAACCTCTCTTCGAAGTTACAAATGACCCTAAAAGCCATCCCGAACTTCATAGCTTCTTACAATATGTAAGTAAATTTTTATCTTGTCTGTCATGTTAGAATGTATAACTTAAGATACTTTAAATAAAACCATTAATTTCCAGCTCGAATGATTTGCACGACAACACTTGCCACTATACTGTCTTCGCTTCTATGAACTATATTACAAGCGATTTGTGGGTGCTATAGTTTTGTAGTTATTGAATACAACAATTTGATAGAATTAGAAGGTTGACTTTAACTTGTGCAATTTATATTGAGGTTCTAATACTTGCCAAAAATATGAATTAGTCATACTTCATGTTTGTGCGTATACGTGGACAAAAAGTATATACAGATATGTTTTTCATTATTTTTTAAACAAATTTATAACTTCTAGTTTTCCTAAAAGTGTATAATAATCTCTCAATAACTCTATTATTTTTCTGAAATTTTAACTCTCCAAGTGCTGACTATATATTACTTTACAGTGCTAAGGGTTTTTAGGGAATTGTGCAGACATGTTTTAAAATTACAGTACAGTCTTGCTATCTGGCCTCCAATGATCCAGAAGCCTCTAAAAAAAAATTGAAATTGCAGTATTTTACTGGGTACAGTACACGCAATCGAAGTTTGCCGTGAGTGAAAATAGTTAAGAGTTAATTTGTCCTTAGCTAGTTTTAGCGTGAAGAGAAATCTCAGCCGAGGATAGAAAGGGTCGGCCCCCTGCCCTCCCGCCCGCCCATTATCTTTTATCCCACAATATTTCAAGGAAGTGACTCACTTCACCAGCTCGCCTCACCTGACAGCAGACTGTCTAAAATGTCTGTCTAACTATCTGTCGAATCAACAGTCCTTTTTTGTTTTTTTTTCACGCTATACGTCTGGAGTGAAATTTTCAGTAAAATATATAACTCGACAAGACCGTATCATTTACAATATCACATATAACATATTTGAAACATTTAATTGAAATAATATCACACACATATCAATTTATAAATATACACATATCATATCACATACATATAGTATACATCAATCACTTTATTATGGAAGTGCCAAATATACTGTAAGTTAATCACGTCACAATACCATTTACAACATAAAAAAAAAAATTCAAAAAATCTACCAAAACTTCCCCAAATCAAAATTTTGTTTAAAAAAAATCAAAAACTACCTTTAAACAGTTAAAATTTTTACCATGAAAAATCAATTACTCTTGAAATAAGTACGGTACTTTGAATTATTTTTTATCTAACCAGCATCGATCTTATCTCAAGCATTAAACAAAAAGGAATTTGGCACTAACACATTTCACCAAAACAACAATACTAAAATCCAAAATCATATATATCATAGGCAAAACAAAAATACAAAAGTAACTCGTCTGATCTTCAATTCATCCAAAAAAAAAGCTCCCCAAATTATGTTTAAAAATTAATAATCGTTTGGTCATATAGTTGTTATCTCACAAAAATGCTATTTTTCTTCTAAAATATCCTCATAAATGCAACCAGTCCAAATGACATACAAATTAAAGTACTACAAATATCAAGAAATCAAGATTAAAATATCTGTCAACCAATCAACGTAACCTGTAAAACGTAAAATGAAAAAGAAAAACCACTGTACTATCTATACAAAAAGAAATATTAACTTAATCACCTAAACAAATCACTCTCTTTTCTTCAAAACAGAAACTTAATTCAACTTCCAAAAACTTTTCTCTTTTTACTAAAACTCTGAAAACTATTTTTGGTAAAGACCAAAACCCACGGCCTTGCACTACTTGATAGGGTTAGGATTTCTAGTTCCCTTAACACCCGGGTTCAAACTCTACTTTACTATATTAACAACAAAGGGACAGATCAATAACAATGCATCAGTGGTTCAGTGGCAATAATATATATCTCTCTATATTTATTCACACAAAGCAATGATACAAATACATACGATCTGACACCTTAGCCTACACTTATACTACATACATCTCTTATACCAGGTATTGACCTTTATAAGACAGACTGGATTATGGTATTGGCAACTAAAGCGTGTTACTTTTATCTAAATAATCCCAAAACTCTGAATATAACGTGACTCTAACTAGACTGAAATACTTTGGTTTGCTCACTCAGTTTGATGTCTTCACAGGTATTTCGATGGTCCAAATCTCGGAAGCTGAATTCCAAGTCTCGATTTCCTGGCCGCACTTTGCACGACGAACCGGCCCAACTTTTCCGGCCTCACACTTAATAACAGACTGGCCTAGCTACCGGCCCAACACCTTAACAGACTGGCCCCGAATCTATGTTAAGCTCCAGTATATATCCCATCCATTGCTTCCTTGTTGTCATCTCCAAAGCAAACCAAAGCAAAGCGAGTTCCGTGTTCCGCGTTTAACGAACTCTTTGCGCGACCTCGCTACAATTTCCGTGTTTATACCGTACTTTCTTGTCCGTCTTACTGGTCAAAACCTTAACATTCAAAATACTATTTCTAATAACTAAAATACTAAAACATATTCCTGCAAAACATAACAGTGCGTCCTATTCATTTACACCGTGGTTTCAATAGCTGAAAATGCTCGAAAATCTTTGAAATTTGACAAACTTACAGTTTAATAGTATAGGACGCTAATGGTATGTTCACAATTTGAAAATAAAAATGGTTTGGCACTTTAAAAATCGAACTTTTTTTATACTTTTTAATTCGTGACATCAGAAAGTTTCATTGCGAGAAAAATTTTTGTTTTTAGGGCAGGTCATGTAAGCGAAAGAAAATGTAAGCTACATTTTCCGATAAGTATTTTTTGAAAAAAATTTGCTATTGTAGTTTCTATCATACAACAGTTAGAACACGAGCTTCGTTTCTCGTGTAATGTGGCAACATGTGGCTCGCGAATTGCATCCACAATATTATGTGAATATTTGACTCTAAAACTGGCTTTACTCTTGCGTTCGACTTGTCTAGTGTATTTAATTCTGTGGTCGTTGATATTTCCTGTATTACCAAAACACCAATTTTAATACGTTTTCTCACTTAAAACACAAAGGGTATACATTTCATGCATTTTTTAGGCTTTTTCCGTCTAATCCGGACTTTCGCTAGTCCGGACAGGGTCCGGTCCCGTCAAGTCCGGATTAGCGAGACTGTACTGTAATTCTAAAGTACTACAAACGGCTGAATTATCACATTTTATATCCAATTGTGATCAGAAAGAATTATAGAATAATGTAATATAACATACAAACTTACCATTACTTGTTGACAGCTTGATGATTAGAAAACAACAATAAAATATATATATATGTTACAGGAAAAGTAGGTTCTCCAGTAAGAGTTGACTCTGCCTAGGTAATGTCGGCTCTTACTGGTCTTTTCAGTAAAAGTTGATTAAAAGCGAAAAGTGATGAATTTTGATTAACACAAAAACATATAATAGTAGTAACATATTTAAATAATACTTACTCGACAAACTAGAAAACATCAACAAACTACTGTACGTACTAACTGAGATTATTCAACAACAATGTAACAGCTGACTAACACAGATGTTTGTGTACATATTTTTTTATAGATGGTAGTTCTACACTATGCAATGTGTTCAGTGAACATTTTACTTTGATACTGTATAAAATAAAGGCTGATATCGATATTTGTAGTGATACGATATATCAATTTATCGTGAGTATCGCGTTCCGCGACTTTAGCAATTTACACGCGTCAGAACATATCGCAGAGCACCTAGAGGGTTAAGAACACAAGCAAAATTTTTAGGAATATCTAGAAAACTACATATCACTTGAATTCTGGAAAAAAATAAGGGAGAGGAAGTACCAAACTGAAACCCTTAATTCCTAGCAAAATATATTGTTTTGATTTATACTACTGGAATAAATGAAGGTTAGCAAGCTTTATACTGTGCCAAATTGCAGATAGATAACCTACATCGATAAACTCCAAATCTGCTTCAAGAAATCATAACAAACATCCTGTAAACAACAATAAATGTTGAATGTAAATATAAAAGTGAAAATAAAGTAGCAGACGTTGAGGTACCGAAGGGAACGACATTGCAAGAGATGTAAACTTGTAACATTTGAAAGACTCGTCAAAAATTAAACACAGGAAAGCTTTGACTATAAAACCAGGTCTAGAAGGGAAAGTGTGGGAATAGTTAGAAACACATAGAAAGAAAACACAAGTCGGGCAGACATAACACTGAACGTAACTGCTTCGATACTTTTCTGTAAACAGCTGGACTCAGTATTGTACAGAGTCCTAACAATTAGTCAAACAGACTCTATTGGTATACCAAAAAAATACTACGGATAAAAGGGGGATGCTATGAGGATTTTGTGTTTTCCTTTGAAAATGGAACTGGCTTGCAATTAGAGATTAAAAAGCCATGCCTACAAATTTTAGATTTGTAAATCGTACAAGAAATAAATGACAACATGGCAAGATTTTTTTATTAAGTTTCTGCTAAAAAAAGCTTTAATCAACATTTACGTCTTAAAATAGTTATGAATTACTTGTGTATATTTGTATATTATGAATGCTTTTACTCAGCTTTTTTCTCAAATGTATTGTGTACCGTGAATGTTACAGGTAATAGGTTTTGACTCTGTGGATGATGAAAGCAAACCAGAGAATCCACTGTTTGACAAAGACGTGAGCACCCCTGATGAATGGAATGATATTGAGAACCCGCCCTATGCTTACTACCAGTATTACATATACGCAAATGTCACCGTTCTCAATCATTTCCGTGTGTAAGTTTCTTATCAAAAAGATTTACTCTTTAGAGTTAATTAAAGAAATATAAAAGCAAACTAATGATGGATTACACTGTTCAAAATTATATTACTTTGTTATAAACCTGCTGAAGTAGTAGTCTAGCTTTACAACTTCCCTTCAAGTTGATTGATTCAAGATGCAAAAATGACAGCCCCAAACGTTGAGTCAAGTGTTTGAAGTATTATAAAGTGGTTTATTGTGCCCATTTTAAGAACCTTTTGACATTATAGAACTTTATTACAAAAGTTTATGAGACAAATTTATCCAGTTTTGTGATTTAGGGTGAATGGTTTAAAATATGTTGCATTAAAATATTTAATTAGTTACTATTGAGTTACTATTGATTTCTCAAAGAATTTAAATTTACCGTGGGAGTCTTCTGCTTGCTTTGTTTATACAGTTGTGAGCAATATGAAATGAAATGAAAATTTATTTATTTGACAGCTGCTGACATGACAGAAAGAACTAGGTAGGCTGTACAATATTTAAATGGTTCACACAGTTGTTGAAGTACCACAGCTGATGGACAAAATCAGCTGTTGTATGTTAACGAATAAATTAAACAATACAACCTTGTGCATGCATACTATATTGTTACTCACGGACATACATACATTTGCTTTTATATGAGTTAATTTGTTTAGTGTTTGAACCGATCCAATCAGTGTTAACACGAACAAGAATATAATTAGTTCTGTTTTAATTAGGATAGCATCACATTATATCTATACTGTATTATGTTTTAGAGAACAAGGGTTGAACACTTTTGTAATCAGACCTCATTGTGGTGAAGCTGGACCAATCCAACATCTAGTATGTGGTTTCATGATGGCAGAGAATATATCTCATGGGTTGCTTCTGAGGAAGGTAAAGCCTGTTGGTTTATCTTGTCGCTTTATTCATAGGAACAAGACTGTTCTTCTTTCAAAATTTTTTTTTTATTAACTGAAATAATGTAAACTCATGCAGAATAATTGACATTTTCAATAAAACACTAATTCAACATAAGTAATGACTTTTCCAAAAATGCTTAAAATTCACTTTTGTAAAGTATATTTTTTTTCAGGTACTTACTGAAAATATTCAGTGTTTATTGCAATAATCCAGAAATTAGGAAAGCTTGTTCTACCTCAAAATTTGTAGTTAACCTCAAAATCTAAGAGAATTAATTACATTACAGTAAATTGCCAATTATAAATACAATTTGGAGTTGAATAATTATTAATGTATGAAATATTTTCAATTCCTAATTAATAAAATACAGTTTTTAATTTATTTAATTTGTAATTAATAATTTATTATTAAAATATTTTAGTAAAATAGTATAGTATAGTTTTAAAGTTAAAATATTTATGAGGCATACTTATTCGACCTTATTTTATTTAATTTTAGGCACTGATTTTCGCTTTAAAAAAATGTATTAACTAAACAGATTTTTTTTCGTAGCAAACTGTATGTTGCTTTTATATTACTCTGCTTATTTATTTTTTTTTTAATATCATGTAATATGTTGCAACTTTATTATACAAATATAGTGGCTATTTTAATTCAGTGGAATATTTAGGTTAGGCTAAAACTAACAGCTGGTCATAAAAGCAGACCTTTTTGAAAGGTTTTTGTGTTTGGTGCGTTGTTATACTTGCTCCAAGTGTTGCATTATAATTTTGAATGTTTCAGTCGCCAGTACTCCAGTACTTATACTACTTAGGACAGATCGGTATCGCCATGTCACCTCTCAGTAACAACTCCCTGTTCCTCAACTACCACAGGAACCCTCTACCCGAGTACTTGGCCAGAGGGCTTTGTGTTAGTCTCTCTACGGATGATCCCCTGCAATTTCACTTCACCAAGGTAGGTTATGTACAACCAAGTAAAGCCAAATGTACCAGTCATTTTGTATCATGTTAAAAATTGATTATAATAGTTTTAAAGTTCTTTAAAAATTTGAATACTTCATAAGAATTGCCTAATTTTTAACAAAATAATTTTTGCTGAAAAATATTTACACTGAATAATGTTGAAATATTGTGCTAATGAACAAATATCAACAAACTCATTACAGTTTCTAAAACATTACAAATGCTAAATGTGTCCTCCACAAATGGCAACGTGCCATACAGACGACATCAAGACGATCCTTGTATTCATCCCACAAACTTCGCAGGGTATCTTCTATTAAAACTACTGTTATTTGTAGAAAAGCCATTTAGAATATGGATAGCTTTATAATGATACTTTAAAACAGCCTAATAGGAATCGAGACAAAATCATATGTCCTACAAATGTTCTGCATATTCTTTGTCAGACAAGAAAAAATGTCAAATATTTTTGTACCTAACTTGAAATTTAAGCTGCTATAAGCTTAAAACTGATGTTTTTGGGAGTATGGATTAGACCTGCTCAGATTCAGATATCAGCTTTTGTTGTATATATGTTACAATTTTGATTTCTAATTTTTGTGTTTAGCTCTATAGTGTACAAATTACCATTCTATGAATTTATCTGGCCTAGATTTTTCAAAAAGTAAAATGTAAAGGTAATTTTAAACTATATATCAAACATCAAATGTAAACAAAAGCACATAACCTAAAAAGGGAAGTTTGCCAATAGTAAGATAGTCCTAGCCTTTAAGAAATTAACCTACCTCATAATGTAAGAAAATTAAACCTAGAACTCAAATACTAAATTATACCGGTACTAAATTCAACATATAACTTATAACCAATTAACTCAAATAGGATTACCAGAACAAATCACTTCACAACACCAATTGTGAACATTAGAAATTAATTTATTCACATTTATTATATTTCCAAAAATCAGTAAGGCCAACACAAATATGAAAATTGAACCCAAAATAATAAGAGAATCATAATTATGTAGTAAATGTAAACAGACCGCCAAACAACAATGTAAACATAAATACAATTGATCACAATGTTAAAAATTTATCGTAGACCTCGAACGCAAACAAAAACTTCATTATCATAATAAAACACTAGGAAAACCATGTCTAATTTAGTAATAGATGTAAGAATAGTAATATATAGGATAGTATAACAGTAGTAATATTATGTTATTTTTCCGTCATGTGACTTATTTTAGTCGTTAGACTGTTACGACGCTTTTCGGGACCGTAATCCCATTGTCAAGTTACACTTACACATTAAAAACACAGAACACACGTTTAAAAAACACAAAACACACCACAATTACAACATTTTTCAAACTTAATTTTGCCGGACAATTGTAGAACGTGGTCCATGGTACACTACCTAATAACAGAATGTAACTAGAGAACCGGTTTTTGATGCCTAGGGCTGTGTCATACATACTATTGCTTTTAAAGTCCAGCTGATAATTTAGTAAATTAGATGGATTGCTGTTAAATTCCTTATACATTTCAAATTCCTCAAGCGTGTTCAAAAGTCTACATTTTTTGCAAAAATGAAGTGGGGTCAAATTTTTGTCGAAATTAGTGTACGAGTGGTTAGAATCAATTAAATGTTGGGCAAAATTGGAGTTCAATTTACGCATGTTTTTATGCGGCAAGTGTTCCTTAAAACGTTCTTTGAATATCTTGCCTGTCTGTCCAATATAAAAACTGTTGCAATCATCACAGTTGATTCTGTAAACACCTGACTTCCTTTAAATTTGAAACACCCGACTTGAGGAATTTCAAATTTATAAGGAGTTTAACAACAATCCATCTAACTTACTTAATGATCAGCTGGACTTCAATGACACAAACCACAACTTGGACAAAATAACTCTTCTACTGAACAATTTTAAAATAATACCAAAACTCAAACCAAAATTAATTTTTGAATTTTATTCTAAAATTTATAACTTAAAATCATTGAATTAAGAAATTAATTTCGTCTTCATAGAAAGTTTGCTCATGGCAGCCGAGTGCCTGACCCCAAGATCAATAAACAATTGTCATATAAATTTTAATAATTTATGATCATTTTATGAGTTAATAAAACTTTTAATAAATTTACAAAAATAAATCATGCCAAATATAGTTAATGAACATTAGGCAATCCCCATGATATAATCAATGACATTCAAAAAGAATCAAATTAATTAAATGTGTTTAATATTTTGTATGTAGTAAAAAAGAAATTTTTATAAATATGAACCTTATTGTAACAATCTTGTAAATCATGCCAAATATAGTTAATGAACATTAGGCAATCCCCCATGATATAATCAATGTCATTCAAAAAGAATCAAATTAATTAAATGTGTTTAATATTTTATATGTAGTAAAAAAGAAATGTAAATAAATATGAACCTTATTGTAACAATCTTGTAGTTATTATTGTTTCATGTGTGACCTAGATTTTATAGAAGTAGTAAACATTATAAAATGGCTTCCAAATTAAATAGAAAGTTTATAATAATATTATTACAATTATAGCTACACAAAGAACCGCTAGATAATGTTATTGTAACACCCCCCCCCCCCCACTATTTCTATTAACTGCCTAGAGAAGAGAATAAATTTAGCATTACTGTATATTGTGTTTCAGGAACCTTTAATGGAAGAATACAGTATTGCAGCGCAAGTGTGGAAGCTGAGCTCTTGTGATATGTGCGAACTCGCTCGTAATAGTGTTCTGATGAGTGGCTTTCCTCGCAAGGTTAGTCCAATAAAGTCTTTGTGTGTAATTATTGTAAAAGTTTGGATTGGCTTTTTATAAAATATTGGATAATGAAGTTAATTACTTTAAATATAATTACGATTTTCACTGTTTAATTATTTATATAGTGGAAAATAACTGTGATTAACAAGTAATTGAGTAATAATGCCCTGGACGAGCGTAACACAAGTGTGAGGGTTTAACCCAGGAACAGGCTGTCTTTCTACTCTGTACATGCAGACCTTATTCTGATATTTCACTGTTCTACGCATGCAATCGGGTTTCAGTAGTGCAGCAGTCTTAGATAGAAATGTTGTTGCGATTTCAGCTGAAAATAAGTCTGTTTAGATTATATATTTTTTTTAATGTTTAATAGAAGACCCCTAAGAAATACGGACTGTTATTCGATTTTTGAACTCTAGAAATCTCAAATGCATTGAATTTCATCAGCAGATTATTGAGATTTATGGTGACGATGAAATGAGTAATGGAATGGTTACTAAGTGGAATTGTTTTGTTATGCAATACATTTTCTAAACTTAAAGATTGTTTTTCACAATATCGAAAAACATTTTCATATTGGGTATTGAAAATATCTGAAGTGCACAAGAGGAAGTGACTAGGTGAAAAGTTTTTGAAGTAAATAGTAACTGGTGATAAAAGTTGGGTATGTCATAACACTCCAAATTGTATGGAACACAGGCACACAAGACCTCCATTGTAGCCAAAATTTTATCACAGAAATGTATGTTTTTAGACATGAAAGGAATCTTGTATGTTGATTTTTTGACACGAGGTGAGACAGTACTGAGTGAATTTGGAAAAATGTTGTCCTTCAATTCGTATCATGAATGCATATTTATGGAATTATGATGGGGGATGACAGACCTTGGCTTCATTGGTGCTGATCACCAATTTTAGCTGGGGTCAAATCAATCATCTGTTCTTGCATCTGAAGTATTCTCTAGCTGGCCTGGACTTAATTTAAGTTAAATCTGGGAAGTTAATTACATGCCTGCTCTCCGCATACACTTATTATTTGGCATCTCTTACAATAAGCGAGTCAAACTCTGACTAAATAAAAAATCTAAGCACATTTTACACACACACGTAATTTACATCTAACATTATATGCACTTCCATCTTCTAGGATTGTTGTTCTGTATGTCTTTTTCTTAGGCAGACTTCTCTCTTTCGGCAACTGATTGACGCGATTCTGTCATTTCTTCTAGACATGAAAACCAGTTATCGGTATGAGAAAGAAAGAGTACACTGTTTTCGTTCATATTAGCTTTGGGAGTGGTTCCTTGGTGGGCTCAAACGTTGATCCTGATATGTGCTTTAGCACTGCCGAGGCTTCTAATAGTGCGAGTTCTGAAACTGGACACCTTGTTGTAGTGGATGTTAGGAGAGTCGCTGGAGGCATGTATTTCGGCCTTCCTAAAAATTCGGATCTCGCTATAGCTGAGTACCTGATGACACTGGGCATGTCATGGTTATCGACTGTGATCCATCATCTACAAAGCACTGGACCAAAATCATTATAAAAAATCTAAACAAAAATGTTAAATCTATTGAAGAGATGTATTTCAGGTTCAGGATCCAACTATACACCAGCATTAGAAGATCCTATTCAATTTGCCAAGAGGAAATGTTTATTTAAAACTTACTCATTCTTAGTCTAAGGAGCTTTACTACCTCACCCATGCTCTATTCTTGCCTAGTCATCATTTTAGTGCAATTTTCAACAAATTAGGTTCAATTGTTTGCATGAGTCTATTATAAGCTAAATGTAATTCTAAAACTGATATTCAAGAACCATATAAGAATTTACTAAATAAGAGTATTATTATAAAATAATATTTTCAACCGTATATCATATAAATTAATACAATTTGTGTTATAATTATTTTATGAACCATTATTGAAGTATTAACTATTTGAAAGCATTGTTTTTGTCCAGGTAAAGCAATATTGGCTAGGTCCTAACTACACAAAAGAAGGTGTCGCAGGAAACGACATTTCACGAACTAATGTACCCGACATCAGAGTCGCTTTCCGTAGTGAAACACTTGTCGATGAACTGTCCAATATATTTAGAAATGTTGACAAAGAATCAGATTAAAACACCTATACTGACAATTGTACTGCCCTATTATGTTTTGACTTGCTGATCAATTAAATACCTGCATTTTATGTGTTTTAATTCTTTTGTTTTTGTAGTATTTTGTACATACAACGTAAAGACACAAAAGTGGTTGTAAATTGTGCAGTGATAATGTAGATCAATTGGTTGATCATTTAAACGAAATATTTATAATTGTGTGTAAATACATATATTATAAGAGTATAATTTGTAATCATTATTTATTATTATCTTTTTTACTATAATAATACACATATTTTATAACAGTTATACCAGTGGATTATTTTATGTTTACTAAAAGTTAAAATTATACTATTTTTAATTTATAGGTTAAAATTTGATCAATAAGCTTAGATTGTTTTTCAGGTCTTATTTACAAAATTTAGAATAGTTTTTAAGTCCATCATATCGTAGAGTGTTTGAAAACTTTACTTATTAAATTTTTTTCATATGCGCTATTTTATGTACTAGTCCTGGATATAGCATAACTTATATTTCACTATTGCCATTATGTACAAGGGCTATTTAAAAATTAACTTCTGTTCGGTTGGTTAAAACAAACTGGACCACAGCAAGTAAAGGCTCAAGGTCAATTCACAACAGCAATATATCACTAATCAGTTTTACATGTGTAATATGCTGTAAAAGATGTAGGGTATGGATTTAGTTCCCATCGGTGTATGTATCGGAATTGTTTTCTGGCAGCAGAAGGGAATTTGACCCTCAAAATCTGTTGAGTTTAAGGTGACAAAGTAATGTGAGATGGTTGTGTAAATGAATGGTGCATGATCAGGTCCGACTCCATGAAGGCTAAACTAGAAAAGTTTAAGAGAATGATGTTCGACCTTCCTCTTTACAGCCTTGACTTATGTGCCTAGTTTCTACCGTCTCCCCAAAAAGGCTTGGTCAGCTACTCAGCGCTTTATAACCAATCAGGCAGTTGACTTTAACAGAATCGTCAACTTACTGGTACTGTTTTTCGAAGAAGTATAAAGCTGAGAGTAACTACGTTGAGAAGTAATTTAACTTTTTAAAGCTGCAAGTATCGAATTAATAAATGAAAGCCAAAGCAGTTCAAATGTAGAGCTTTAAAAACACGCAGTTTTGTTACACGTAGATGACAAATCCATCTAAAGTTCGTGCCAACTCAACTTTTCACACATAAAACTGAAATGTGACGTTATGAAAGTGTTGCAATCTCACACGGTTTCTGTTATTTATTTTGTTTCGTAATTTTGAAAAGAATTTAATTTGTTAAATTCTAGATTAACTTTTAGGTTTGATTTTGTACAACACGAGTACTTGTACTAATAAATTGTAGCTCCCTAAATGAATATAATCAAATGAACATAACAGTTGAAAATCTATGTTTAGTGACACATTTTTGTTAAAAAGTTATATAAAAATTAGTCTATATATGTATAAATTATTGAATTGAAAGAAAGAATTTATAACAGACCACTTACAAATAAGGTTATTATTTTTAAAATATCTTATGATTTAGTAGTTACCAATTTCTTAATATCCATTCACAATTCATGCTACATTGATAAATGTCCTCTGAACATTCTGCTAACAATTAAAAAAAAGTATTTATTTCTATTATTTTTCGACAAACACTATTATAAAGACATCAATTTGTTCTTATTTATCTGATGAACTATTTTATTTTAGATGAGATTTCAGTTATGTTTAAAGAAATACAAAGGTGACACAACTGAGATACATGAAATATATCCGCTTTCCTTCAGATTCAGCGTCTAACTTTTGAATAAATATAAATGTTTATTCTTGCATTGAACACTCTCATGATATTCATTTATTATTCAAATCGATGAAATACAATGATGAGAATTATAGCCGATGTTACTGCATCTTCTCCTAAAGTAACAATGCACTTTTTGCATCACAGACATGGGAAATTTGTCTGTCCGTGGTTCCCACATCTGCAGGTCAATGGTGGTCATTCACTAACTGTTTTTTCATGAAATAAATAATAACCTTGATTTTCTTCTACTACTTGTTGACAAAAATGTGCCCTTTTCCAATAATTATTTGTTGTCTGCTTTATAGAATTCTGAAAATAAGTATTTGTTTATTTTAATTACTTGTTACAAAGCTAAATTTTGGACTACTTATTTGATTTCCTTTTTTATATACCCAATCAGAGGTTAATTTTTAAATAGCTTTCATACCTTGAAATGATGTACAATTATATATTTTCATTATTGTAGGTAGTTTCAGATCTGAAAATATAGTATATATCACTACACACAAATCACCAAAAGCTTAAAAATCTATAAAAAATGTTGAATACTGTTTAAAGTTTTAGTTCGTTATATAATTGCAAACAAACTTTATTGAAGTTAATTCATTTTGTATAAAGAAGGTTGTGATTTAAAAAAAAAGAAGATATTTCTTTTACTACACTTTTTAAATAATTTTATTAACTCATAAGAATGGCATATTATTCTTAAAATATTCATACTAAATTGTAATAAATATCATATATATTTAAAGGGATATAATTTAAAAAATCATAATTATAATTAATAATGAACATAATAACAAAATAAAATAATTGTTTATTTTTTAAAAAATACTTTTGTTACGATTTTGTCTCTGAATCATCAGTTAGTAAACAATATAAGCAACCGGTGATTCAAATATTTTGTTTTAATTAAAATCATCTTGAAACAAATAATGACATTTATTTTCAAATTAATGGTGAATATGGAAAAAATAATAATTTAAACAATATAAAAAAGGAACCTTCTCTTAAAAAATGTTCATTAAAATTAATTAGTATTGAATGATAACTTTGAAATAAAACAGGGTAACTAAAATGTTGAACTTATACATTAGGCATAAGTGGTTTGGTCTCATGAGTTGTGTTTAGCATTTTTTTAAAACTTTTATATGGACTAACCCTAACTATATCTGCAAGAAATATAATTATAAAACTTAGAAATATCTGAAGAAAAAAAACATAATGTAAGTAGTACATTTATTTAGAAAAGCAAACAAATTATATAGCCTGTAAATATAAATGAACTGAAATGTATTTAGAAAAATAGTTTTATATGAAAATATACTACCAGTACTCTAATCCATTTTCATAACTATATAATTTAAATGTTTTATAACATTTAAGTACAAGTAGATATATAAATTAAAGTTAGCCTAATTATAACTTGTATCAATATTTATACGTTATAAAATATAAACACTAATGACAAATGTATTTTTACTATATTATTTTATACAGCCATCGATAGATATACTTTGGAGGTTTCTATGATTCATTACACCTTGTTTATTTTGAAAATTCAATTTAATATTTCAGACCTTTAGGATCAAGTAATGATTGTAATTCAGTTTTTAGCCTTCCTTGTTATTACATATTGTTACGATTTATTGGGTATTTACCAAATAGAGACAACAGGAAATTAATTCCCGGACCAAATAATATTGAATAGTGGTAATTTAAAATTGTTAACTACTTATAATGGAATTAGATGTTTATATTCTGATAAGAGTGATTATGAAAAAGAAAATTAGGCATCCTGGAGTTTAAGATTTGAGTTTGATTGAGTTTAAGATTAAGAGATAATATTTTTTTCTTTGCAAATAAGATTTTACAATGGGTGTAATGCTATTGCAAACAAAAATAACAGAATACTCAATGGTGCACCTTCTGTTAAACCATATGATAACTGAAAACAATTTATATGAATGTATTAAATTTGTTGTAACAATACAAAAATAAAGATATCAAAACATAGGCAAACCGTAAATATGGTTTGCAATATAATCTTCACCATTTTTATTGTAAATGATTTATCCTAGAAATGTTTATGATTATCCTCAAGTAATTTATAAATATTTCTTGATCGGCTGGGAACATTTTCTATTTTAACTTTTGTTATGTATCTTAAATTGAAAGAACGGTGACAACAATATTGTGACATTTAATTAGCAACATCCAACAAGAAAAAATATTAATTTAAAAAAATGCCGGATAGTAAAACTTTTTTACTGATTGTCCAACTTCTGGCTGGATTTAGGTACTCAAGAAAGTATATAAAATGTTATTCTAATATACTACATCCATCATGTGTGAAGTTCATGCAGAATGTCCTTTCTGGTTTGGGAAAACTAATCACTATGGTAATTGCAACATTAAATGTAATTAATTGACTGTGTTATTGTCTAATATTAAAAATATTTTCCTGGTCTAATATTTTTAATTGTCTATTGGACAAAATCATTAGCTGTAACTAATCCTATTAAGTTACATTTAATTGTACTTGATTTGACAAATTATGAAGAAAAATAAAAAATGTTTCACAAAATAAATGTCTTTTGTTTAAAAATAATTTAAGGCTATCATAACGATCTCAACAATTTAAGACCAATAGTACAGTTGAACTTGGTTGTAGCGTCAACGAAGGGACCGAACAAATGTTGACACTACGTCCGAGTGATGTTGTAAAGATGTACCAACAGCAAATCGTATTTTTGTTACCTTGAGTGAAAGGACAAACAACTATGCAGTATTACTAATATTGGCAACATTATTCATGACGTTTATTCAAAAGAAAAACATTATACTTTTCTTTAATGTACAGTAGAGTCTCGATAATTGGAGCTGAGGTCACATACAATTAATTATAAATTAGGTAACATTGGTTAATGTGTAGTGAAGTTTTAATGAGTAAATACATGTAGTGTGTATTAACAAACTGTATTAAAAACACTAAAATTGCAGTACGTATGAAAACATTAACTTACTGTATTAAAAAACGTGCAACAATTTTAAAGTGTCAACATGACTGTGGGGGGGGGGGGAGCAACTGTCAGATCACAACTACGTAAATGTTTCGCCAGGCTATACGATTGAGTCTCGCCACGTTTTCCTATTGTCCGAAGCCTTTCACAGCAAGGTCATGGGTTTAGTTACACACAGGACACAATGTCACAGCATACCGTGTGAATTGTTCCTAAGGAGGGGTGGAGAGTTATCAGTGTTGCTTTTAGTTTGACCCCGCTCTCTCTACCGACTTTGATGGGACCCGCCGGAGGTTTTACGTGTGAAAAAACTATGTAGATTGTTTATTTTGCGGTTTGATTCTGAGGACGGAGAAAATAAGCTGCCCAAAATCAAAGGAAAGGGGGAATTCTAACATTTTTTGAGTTCAAGAAAACTTAATTCAAAGTTTGACATTGATATTTTGTAGATTTATGACGATACGACTGAGTGGTTTAAATATTTATTGACGCTAAAACAGGCGTTTATAATAATGTAAAAGATAACAATTTGGCCGGACCTAAAAAAAATGATGGTATGTCTGAGTTGACGCGTTAGCCAAGGCCGTTAAAACCAAGTTCAACCCTATTACCTATATAGGTACTAAACAAATCTGTGATAAAGAGAAGCACTTTGAAATCTTGTTGTATTTAACTGATTTTATGTACCTAACCTCTTATTAGAGAATTAAGATTTTATAACACTTTATTGTAATTTATTACAAAACCTCCTTTGATTTTTTAATTTACCGCAAATGATTATTTTCAAAGTGATTGTATGTTGTGGCAAAAAAATCAAATATCAATAACTCCAAACTACATTATAAGACACCAAGGCCTAACATTAAATTAAATATTAATTATTTTTTGAAAATTCTATGTTATAGGTAGTACTATTTAGGATGGCTCGTGGTTTGCGCAGAAGCAGTAATGCCCTTCTCCCTCCAACGCCAGCCTTTGTCGTTTTGTAAGAAAAGTACAGTCTGTGTCAAATCCATCGATTAGACGGGCAGCCAAGCAATTTTTAGCATTGGACGCTCTTTCAATTACAAGTTTCTGCACAGTACTAGGATTATTTAAATAGGACAAATTTTATATATTTGTAATCTGCGTGATATGTTGCAACTAACAGTATAAATATCTTCCAGTTTGGTAAATTTTCGTAATTTATATAATAACAAATACTTCGATTTTTTAAATCGAGACATGAAAAAGTAGTAAAGCGTAAACTTTTTTTATATTTAGGGTAGAAAGAAACTTCAAGCGGCAAAGTTGTAGAAAATTTGTTGATCTACATATTTTATTTCAAACATTTTTCAGTCAGATGTTTGGTTTGTCCACAAATCGCTTGCAAATAAGCGTAACCAATATTATCAGGTGTCGCGTTGCTCCCACGGTCCCACCGGACGTATAGGCCTAAGTTAGTGCTTTTCAGCAATGTCTAGTTATCTAACAATGTCTTGTCTGTATATCATAGCCTCGTTACTATATACTGTATAAATGACCTTGTATCATAAATATATTAGTATAGTATAAGGTATAATTTAAAATATGAAATATATGTTTGTTGTGTTTACTTACAGTACTTAAAAAAACACAGTCCCCAACCGCTTCGAAAACTTTCTACACAACAAGTTTCATAATCAAGAAAGTATTTTTAAATTAGTGGAAATTACTACTCTGTAATAAATAAATACATTGCCTGTCACAGTTCTTTTTTAATTTGAATGACGAACATACAGAGCACGCGGTGCGACTGTGTACAAACGTAGGTATACTGTTGCGTTTGTTTGAAAGACATTTTTGAACAAACCGAACGTCTGACTGAAAAATGTTTGAAATAAAAAATGTAGATCAACTAATTTTCTACAACTTTGCCGCTGGAAGTTTCTTTCTACCCTAAAAATAAAAAAAGTTTACGCTTTATTACTTTTTCTAGTCCCGATTTCAAAAATCGAATTATTTCTTATTGTATAAATTCCAAACATTTATCATACTACAACATATTTATACTGTTAGATTCAGCGTATCACGTAGATTACAAATATATAAGGTTTATTCCATTTCAATAACCCGTGTACTTTGCAGAGGGTTGTAAGTGGAAGCAGACCCAATGCTGGAATCTGCTTTGCGGAGTTCTGACCGCCACTGTGGTCAAGACAACATAACTAGGGTTGACTGTACAAAGTCCCGCCTTAACTTAGGAGGGGAAGTGTGGTGGGATAGGTTCTCTGTCTCACTCGCACTACCCGCCCTACGCGTCATCCTAAATGATTTTATCTATACCTAATGTTTATTACAATCAGGTGCCATCATATGCGAAAATAAATGTGTTTAGGGAAAATTCTGACACATGTTAACATAAATTTTATAGTACAGTTCAGTCTTGCTGATCCGGACTTGACAGGACCGGACCCTGTCCAGATTAGACGGAAAAATCCTAAAAAAAGCATGAAATGTACACTGTTTGTGTTTTTAGTGAGAAAACGTATTAAAATTGGTGTTTTGGTAATACAGTAAATATCAGCGACCACAGAATTAAATAGACAGGTCAAGTCGAACGCAAGAGTGAAGCCAGGTTTAGAGTCAAATACTCACACAATATGACGGATGCAAGTCGCGAACCGCAGGCCGGCCGCCCGTAATTGTTGCCACATTAAAAAACGAAGCTCGTGTTCTAACTGTTGTATGATAGAAACTACAATAGCTAATTTTTTCAAAAAATACTTTTCAGCTACATTTCTCTCGCTTGCATGACGCACCTGCCCTAAAAACAAAATTTGTCGCAATGCAACTTTTTGATGTCACGAAATTAAAAAGTATAAAAAAGTTTGGACTTTATTCGATTTTTAAAATGCCAAACCATTTTTATTTTCAAATTGTAAACACACCATTAGCGTCCCACACTATTAAACTGTAAGTTTGTCAAATGTCAAAGGTTTTCGATCATTTTCAGCTATTGAAACCACAGTGTAAATGAATAGGGCGCACTGAAAATTTCACTCGAGAAACAAATCTGACAGATAGTTAGACAGACAGTCTGCAGTCAGGTATAGTGCGGCGAGCTGGTGAAGTGAGTCACTTCCTTGAAATACTGTGGGACAAAAGATAATTGGCCGACCCGTTCTATCCTTGGCTGAGCTTTCTCTTCACGCTAAAATTAGCCAAAGACAAACGAACCCTTAACTATTTACGCTCTCGGCAAACTTCAATTGCGTGTACTGTACCCAGTTAAATACTACAATTTCAATTTTTTTTTTTAGGGCCGTCCGGATCATCGGAGACCGGATTAACGAGACAGTACTGTAGTAAACATTTTTAAAGAAGTATACTCTACCCATTAAATATTATCAGTTTTTAGAGGACAATTTCTTTGCACATCCATCAAAAGTAGAATCCTTCCACTTTCCTTCTAGGATGACATAAAACTTTGATTAACTGAGCCTAATTAGATGATTGAAAACTCAGATAATACCGACAACCGCAAAAGAACTGTATAGGCATTAATATCAGCATATGCTAAGTTTGGCATTGGCCTATCGCTTGGTCTTTATGACAAGGTACTAAACCTTAAAATAAATATAAAAACACATTTTGTACACTGCGGAAAAAAATGATTCAACAGGAGTAAATTAAATAGAAAAATAAATAAACGGTACCAGGAACTAGCATATATTTTCTCACAAACATATTTAAATTATTAAACAGATTTACTGTGATTTTATAATTGTAGTGCAAATTTGTACGAAATCGATCAAATAGTTTTCTCTCTAGATAATAATAATAATATTTATTAGTTAATCTCCTACTTTAATAAGTCACCTCTCCTACCCCACCTACAATTATGAAGTCACTGTTAATCTGTTTAATAATTTAAATATGTTTGTGAGAAAGTATGTGCCAGTTCCTGGTACCGATTATTAATATTGTCATAGGTTTCAAACAGATTTCACAGTTTTTATTTTGCAACAACTTTATGCTGTCTTTCTTGCGCGGTCAATATGCATGTTGGTGTCGTACTTTCGTGCTTTAGAATTATATTTATTGCATTGGAATCATCTGATTTGGAAATTTTTGTTTATTTTTTTTTAAAGAAATGTTTTACAATGTCCTACCCTTGAAGACTTGTAAACGAAGAAAATTTTTTTGTATGTATTTCAAATAAATATAAAAATAATTTTTTCTTGAATTATATGTAATGTCTAAGGTTACATATAAACAACATTATAGAAAATAAAAGAAAGTTATTTTACCATCAGATATATTTTACATTGATTATTTATAAAAGATATTACAATAGTATATTACATTTTTATGTTTTGATCGAAGATGCTGCTTTATCCATAAATGAAGCTAGCTTAATAT
>JAGFPH010015200.1:0-13490 GCA_018207615.1 Philaenus spumarius | reverse complement strand
ATCATATGGGCGCCCATGCCCAGATAGTGTACAAAATACAAAACTACAAGGTCAGAAAATTTATTTTCATTTTCAGTCCTCAAGTAAACATGTTAGTGCTTTCGAGCATGGTTGAAAATAAAGACCAGTTTTCCGTGTATCTTTTTGTGGAGAGTGGAGAAGTTTTATAAATATGTTCCACGTTTTCTGTTGAACCGTTCCTGCCAAGGCCGTAGGCCTAAGACGAGCGGAGCTCTCGGATGACGATACATTCTCTAAAAAAAAAAACACACAGCGGAATCCGTGACCTTGCCAGCCACGCCTGGTGGAAGCGGTCACGTGTTCTAAGAAAATATATAAAACTGTGCGAACATTCGGATTCCTTGAAGTATTCCCTGACCAAGTGCCAACAGGAAGTTGGACCACTCCTTTAGAACAGCTGATTCACATATATTACCGCGACAGCATTGCTGTATACTGAATCATACGATACGACCTGTTCATCGATTCATTGCTTGTACCTCTATCAGTCAGTACCTTTGCTTCTGATTTTGAATTTCAAATGCGCGATGGTTCGTAACAGAGTGCCTCTTCCAGGTCACGTCAAGCCCTTCCTAACTAAAAACTATCGGAAGACATGATTTGAAAACCAAAACTTAATTGTAGGTAGCGATTTAAGGGAAATGTATCAAGAACTTGAGCCTTTATTTCTAACGTATACTTTAGGCTAGAATATTCTACTTTTTTTAAACCCTTCATCTGGTAAACAACATCACAACTGTTCTTGACATTCTAACGAAAAATGTTGTATTCTCTGTACTTTTCTGAACAAGAAAATAGGCCTATATAATTCGACCACGCAGTTAAACCGCTGACTTGAGTTGAGCGAATTTCCAAAATTCAAGTTTTACGGTTACAACGAACAATTTGGGAAATTGGTCTATAAATCCATAAAACATATAAATTTACTTTTGGAAATTCGCCCAACTCACGTCAGCAGTTCAACTGCGTGGTCAAATTATTTGTAATTTCACTTAATTCGTATTCATTTACTTCCTATCGCGTGATTTAGATGTTTTTTTAATGTTTTTATCTAGATAACCATAACACTTGTGTTTTTGTGTCACCATTCTTTATGTTCAATCATTTACTAATCACAGAATAATTTATTTTTAATTTCGCATACACGTTAAGCTGAATTCGTATTTATTTCCTACCTTTAGATTGTTATACTTTTTGAGGTTAGGCCTACGGTTAACACTTTTACGATCTAACAACTGTTTTTTTATACCACCATTAATGTTTAACTGCTGTTATTTAAACTTATGTGATATGTGATACAAAAATAAAAGACAATATTTTAAAACCAAAACATATAATTATAGGAGGATTCGTGGAAACTGTGCTAAATGCTTAATGTGTTATCATGTTAAATTGCTATTTGAATTTTGAGTGAAGGACCCCTTGTGCTAATGTGCTAAAGTGTTATTTGCTAAAGTAAGGTTATCCTTAACTTTAGGCTATTTTTTTTATTATTCTTGCATTTCTGTTGCCGCAGGTCAGCTGAGGGTCGAATAGTAAATTTGCGCCGAAACTGTAGGCCTAATACCGTACCCTACGCACTTTATAATTAATTTGTGAATTATATTTTAGATAAAATTAGGCCTCATTTTCTGCATGTTTTGGAAACATATTTTGTGTTTTCGTGATCTAGGCTAAATGGCTAAAGTTTAGAATACGCCTTCTTACCATATTCTTTAGTTTTTATCAGAGATTTTTTCCCTACTTAATAAATAATGCATATATTACGTTTTTGTATATTTATAACAAGATTAAAGCCTCATTTTGGTTATTTTTTGCAAACATATCTGTGCAAACAAAATCAAATACACAGAAATGTTCTCTGTACTTTTCTGAACACGAAAATGTACGTCAAACTTCGTCGGATTCTCGGAAATTAAAGATATGAGAAGATGTTTATTTTCCTTGCTCCAACGTTTCCCCAATTTCTTCCGAATTATTTTCACGGATTCGAAATTATTATTATTTTCCATCGCAAAGAAACAGGTAAAACACAATTATAACAAACAACCTGTTGTTGATTCAAGCTGAAAACCTCAAATTACCTTCCCCAAGAGTTTTACGACGTTTACACTGGTTTAGCAGACCCCAGACCGTGCTAAAGTCGAGTGTGCTATCGACTCTAAAATAGCATACTTCTGTCAAACGAGTTTCTCGATTTTAACACACTTAACACGTTTAACATACTTAGCACAGGTTGCATGAATCCCCCTATATAAAAATTGTCTGGACTATCGCGAGTATTGACAAAGACATCTTTTATTTGGCAAATAGTTTTCACCAGTTCTCTTCCAGAACTCCTAAACGAAAATACGATCTCAACCACTTTCTGGCACCAGTCCTGGAACAAAGACATTTTAATCGCTTCTGGCCGCAAAAGTTAAACTAATTGACCCAATTACATTAAGTTTTGCCCTTTAAAATCTTCAGGCTTATCCTTATCGCTAAAGACTTTGTTAATTCAAGACTTGTCTTGCAATCGCCCAGCGTATTTGTGAATTATGATTCATTGTGGTTTTTAATCAAAAGTCGACCTTTGTTGTTTTTTCATCCATCCGGTCATGCTACGAACAAATGCTCTCGCACATTATGTAACTGTGATTTAATGACCAGGAAGTAAACTGATTTGGGCATTTAAAAACGCGAATTTCGTTCATTTGTTCACGATTTGGTGAATCGATAAGACGATAGTTTTAACAGATAATACAAATAAGTAATGGTGTTAGTTTTATAGTTGTTATTGTAGTACGAATCATTTCAATACAATTTAAAATTTAAGAAATAGAAAGCATTTAAGCTCCCATTTATCCAACAACGAATTCTTTCCCTCTAAAAGTGTACATTTTTGGGGTTTTTTAAGGGATTTAAATAGTCAATTCTGTCACCCCATTCCATAACCTGGAAATGTGTTGAGACCTAGAACTACTCCTCCCTATTCTCTTTAGTATATACTACCCTGCGTGCTCCGCACTCCAACCCCCGTTGGGACCACCTATACACATAATCATGTTATCTTTTCTTTATAACAAAGGTGTAGGATTAATAATAACCCCAAAAAAAACTATTTCGTATTTTTTTATAACAGCAGTTATAATAAAGGTTAAAAAACCTGTCAAAGCTCAGGCCTACACTTTAATAAAAACCTAACCTAAAAGTTGTAAATACAAATAATTGCTTCCAAGTTTGAAATCAGCTGTTAATGGCAAACAGCTGTTTTATCTGTTATTTTATTCAATTGGTTGCTATGGTAATAACATGTAAATGCATGTGTCGGTTTATCAGTCTAGGCCTAACGTAAGATTGTTTCGACTAAATTTACAAATATTGAAATAAAAAATGTTTTTATCAAAATGAATTATAGCTACTATGTTACTATGTAGCTACTAGCCTATGTTACTCAGGGATAGTGCAGCTTTTTATTAGTAAAACTATTTTTTCAATCGGTTCAGTAGTTCCAGAGATTACCTCCTTACATACAAACAAACAAAAAATGTTACCTCTTTATAATATTAGTATAGAATAGAACCTGTCATTCACGCAAAACTCACCCTACTGCGCATGCGTCAGTATCTAGGTCACCGTTACCCCCGCCACCTTACTCGATTCAAGTGCTTTTCCAAGTCATATATTCCCTTTTTGTTTCAAAAAAGTTCCGTTTGTTTTCCACTTGTTTCACGTAGTATTTATAGTTCGGCAGCAGTTGAACCCCTGTTTTTCGCGTATGTGTGCTGTAGGCCTACGCGTACAATATCTTAATCTTGAACTAGATCGACACTACTCGACTTATGGTTTCAATAGTTTGGGAATAATGCAACCAGTTCATCAAATGAACGAGATAAAAGCGTATAGTTAAAACAACTTGTTACCGAATTTCCATAGGAAATATGAGCTATTGCAGTGGCCCTTATGGTAAGACCCAAGGTCGGGTGTCGCAAATGAGCCTCGATCATGGTCCCCAGAACACGTTTTGGGGTGTCATTAAAAATCATATATTTATGTGTATATTTGTTCGCATTCTAGCGACCCCATTTTAAGTCCGATTTCGTCCAAATTTGGTACACGTGTTGGTTGTCTAAGTCGCTCGGACGAGTTCGTTAGCCAACAAAATCCAACTACCGGAAGCACATTTTTTGACCGAAAGTAACAACTTTTTTAGATTTTTCCTACGAAAACGAATTAAAAATTTTTTTTTCTAAAATATAGGATGTTATTCTGCACATTTTGGTTTCTTACGCGACCTTATAGCTCGCTTGGTTCCCCCAAAATCAAATCGTAAAATACCATAAAAGTACCCGGTTGAAAGCCATGTGGTGGATTTCACCGTGGGGTTGGCGTGCGAAGCACGTAATGCTTTGTGTGTTGAATATACTACCAATATTCAGAATGGCGTGCGAAGCACGCAATGAATTGTGTATTGAAAATACTCCCAATACGCGGAATGACGTGCGAAGCACGCAATGCATTGTGTATTGAAGATACTCCCAATACGGGGTTGGCGTGTGAAGCACGCAATACTCTGTGTATTGAAGATACTCCCAGTATGCGGAATGGCGTGCGAAGCATTTTGCAGCTATTCAGCACCGTCGTGAATAGATCTATTTCCCAAATTGTTGGTAGAAACCTTAAAACATAGGCCTATAAACTTAATTTTTGAAATTTGCTCAACTCACGTCAGCGGTTCAGCTGCGTGGTCGAATTATTTTCATCTTCTCTGAGCATTCCGTATGGATTACGGAAAGCCCCATCATCATACCTTGAACAGGTTATAGTCTTCTTTTTACTTTCTCCACCCTATACGTAGTATAATGGAGAAAGTATAGTTTTCGTAAAAATGTTCGAATTTGAATTTTCAGTTGAATTATCTGTTTTGGTGCTCCCAGAACCCCCAAAAATTGTTTAGTGCAATTATCTGCGTTGGTGCTCCCTGAACCCAAAAATATGTTTAGTGGAATTTTTTGTTTTGGTGCTCCCTGAACCCAAAACAGTGTTTTTAGAGTGGTGTCTGTCTGTCAGTCTGTCTGTATGTATACACGACCAGAGAGGATACTATTGGTCCGATTTTCATGAAATTTGGTATGTAGGTACTAAACCCTAATATCTCCAGGAATCATTTTTTGGAATTTTTAATTTTTAAGGGTAATCTACCCCTAAAAACCCATAAAAAACGACAAAAATGCTAATTTCTCAAAAACGGCTCTAACGATTTTGATCAAATTTTCAGTATTTGTAGTGCTTAAGATGCCAAACAAAATGACACCACCCGCTTTTATCAAAACTTCGGCGTTTTATAATTATGGGGAAATGTTTAAAAATAAACAAGTTTGCGTTGTCAATCTAGCATCGCGGCGGTGGCCGCACGGGGTAGCACCACGGTAGCGAGCAAGGCCAGTAATTCAAAGGTCGCGCGATCGAATCCCGCCTGGGACAATAATTTTTTTATACGATTGACGTAGGTAGAATATTATTTTTTTGTTTTGTTCTAATACATTTTCGTTTGCGAACATAATGTTACCAACCGTGTCCCTTTTCCCAACTGCCCTCTGAAGTCGATCGGCAACACTCAGTGGTGTTCAACTTTGTCTACCGGTGCGATAAAACTGTCGTACGATATTTCACCGCTCGACACAGTCCGACAGTTATTGCAGGCAAAACCCAGTCTTTTGATATTGAATGTTTGGCGTGTTGTGGCAAAGACGTTGCTTGTAATTTTCGTGAAACGGAAGGCAGAACGGAACCGTTGGAGCGTGAGTCAAAATCGTTTTCGTTTGTAGAATATTACTAGCGAATTTCCATAGGAAAAATGAGCTGTTGCAGTGGCCCTTATGCTGAGACCCAAGGTCGGGGTAATAAATGAGCACCGATCATGGTCCACAGAACAAATTTCGGGGTGCCAATCAAATGTATCGGGTAATTTTCAAGATAACAAGCTGAGACTCAGCATAAATGTTTAAAATATATATGTTAACTCCTATGTCAAGTTTCAATTCGATATATTAAAATTCGGCCAATTTATAATGAGCCAACGCTTCATATATGAATAAGATGTCCCCTTTTAGTGATTTCCCCTGCTGCAAAATACATACCTGCATTATCGAATTTTTTCCAGACAAACCATTGCTCGGACGAAATAAATACATACGACCTTTTTTGTTGAAAAATACCTCCCCTACACGTTGGTATTTTTTATTTTCCTCTATCTTCATCCCAGCTCGAAATATTAAGGATAATCGGAAAAAAATGATAATCGATTTTTTTTCGACTTTGGGAAATCGATAGACTGGTAAACTTTTTTTTATGTTAATCTACATACTTTAATGTACTTATAAAAAAAAAATCAGCCGTATTGCAAATTACTGGTAGTTGTAACCTATACCGACTGGGCTATAGTTCGAACACTAAAATATAAATTTAATTTTGGAAATTCGCTAAACTTACGGCAGCGGTTCAGAATTATTCATTTTTTTTTTAAAGTTCAAAGGACGCAATAGTATTTTCGGTTAGCGGGAACCTGGCTCAAAATCAACAATTGTTAATATATTAGACGCGGTAAAGCTGAATAAACACTGCCAGGCGCCAACATTCTGATGTGTCATACTCCACTGCCAATGTGATATAATTGATCTTGCAACAGAGACGTTCGCTGCCTGTTTCTGCAACAGTTAAATACAGTAGGCTTACCCACCGTGGAGAATAATAGGTGAAAAGATGGTTGCCATTGCCCCCTCCCCCTTGACGTTTGTATAAACTATAAACGGATGCGTTATTTATTTGAATGTGTTGTATTTTTCACTAACAATTTACTAGCGTAAAGAATTTAATCCACGTTTTTTTCAACGAAGGGTAAAGTAGGGGAAATTTCAATATACGCCACCACAAGGCCATAGCTAGGGGGGGGGTCAACCCCCCCAAAATACCGAAATTTAGGAAATTTAGTAGTAAAAATTAATAAATACTAGGTTTAAAAAGTGCAAATCTATATATATATACATATATATAAGCGAAATACCACTCACTCACTCACTGACTCACTCATCACAATTTCTCAAAAACTACCGAACGGATTGAAATGAAATTTGGTATGTAGCTTCCTCTAGGGCCATAAGTGTTCACTAAAAAAGGGGTTTAAAAACTGGAAATTTTAGGGAGGGGGGTTTGGGGGGAAAAAAGTTATTAAAAACGATTTCTCCAAAACTACCGAACGGATTGGAATGAAATTTATTATGTAGCTTCCTCTAGGGCCATAAGTGTTCACTAAAAAAGGGTTTTAAAAAATTTTAAATTTTAGTTTGGGGGGTAAAAATTACTAAATCACGATTTCTTCAAAATTACCGAACAATGAAATTTGGATGAATGAATGAAATTTGGTATGCAGCTTCCTCTAGGGCCATAGGCGCTCGCTAAGAAAGGGTTTCAAAAAATTCGAAATTTTAGGGGGGTTTGGGGGGGTCAAAGTTATTAAATCACGATTTCTTCAAAACTACCGAACGGATTGGAATGAAATTTGGTATGTAGCTTCCTCTAGGTGCTCCCTAAGAAAGGGTATGAAAAATTTCGAAATTTTAGGAAGGGTTTGGGGTGATCAAAGTTACTAAAATCATAATTTCAGATCTTTTATTATTATGACAATAGTGTTTTTATTATTTAAGATATATATATATATAAAAGCCAAATACCACTTACTGACTGGACACTTAAAAAGAATACAATTACGTTTAAAAGACTGAAAATACCAACCACCACGGGCAACGCCGTACGGGTCCGCTAGTTAAATTATAAAATAGACAACACAACAGAGGATCCAGCAACATATTTTACATCATTGGGCATTGCACGCATACTGACATTTCGATTTACTTGGTTAAACTACAACGTACAATGCACACTGATGCAGTAGGTTACAGCCTTACTCTCTTGTGAGCTTGATCTTATCTAAAATAAGAAAACTATGAAGGTTCAACACAATTACTTTACTCTAACAAAACACGCAATGCATTGGGTTTGAAAATACTCCCAATACCCGCTGGCGTGCGAAGCACGCAATGTATAGCGTATTGAAAATACTCCCAATACAGGTGTTGGCGTGCGAAGCACGCAATATATAGCGTATTGGAAATATCCCGAACATGGGGATTGGCGTGCGAAGCACGCAATTCTCTGTTTATTGAAAATACTCCCAATATGGGGTTGGCGTGCAATGCACTGTGCGTCGGCCGTTTCTCATAGTGTTCAGTGTCAAGCTCACATGTGCGTCCTTAGCATGAACGTGGTTGCGCTACCACATAGAAATTAATTTAATTTTAATATAATTAGAATGATCTTAACCTTCTGGACAACCCAAGTAAAAATGTTGAAAACTTTTTTTTTTAATTTTAACTGTCCCCGGGATGTCTTTATATTTGTTTCTTCTTACAGTGAACATAACCTCAATAATTCAACAAAATCAGATTCATAATATGTTTAGAAAACAATATAAAGTTAGCTAAACTATGCCAAATATTGATAGTTTTTTTAAATAAAAAGCTACACACTATTTATTACTCCTTTTGTTACTCCTATCCTGAGTAACATAGGAGTAACATTCATATTGATAAAAACGTATTTCATTTCAATATTCTTAAATTTAGCCAGAACAAATTCACAGGATCAAGTTTTTGGGTGTTAAACCCAAAGCGTCTGACAGCTGTAATACCAATAAATAAGCAACATTATGAAAAACTAAAAAACTACAATTAAGAAATGAAACTTATATCACTCAAAACGTACTGTGCAAAGATGTGCACAAAAACATATATTATGTGTGTATGTTGCCGTTGAGGCAGGTGAAATAAACTAAACATAATTTCAGGTTAGGCCTAGACTGATGAATCAACACATATATTTCTTGAATGTATTTACATTCATTACCATAGCAACCAATTGAATAAAATACAGACAAAAACAGTTGATTCGGATGGCCAGCTTAGACTTAGGCCTAATATTTTAAGTTAGGCCTAGACTGAACTAACACATGTTTCAACTTTCAACACACACAAACCAATAACAAATTGTGTTATGGAATTTAGGCCTATGTATTGATAATATACGGTAATTGATAGTGAGTAACCAATATTAACAGCTGATTTCAAAATATGAAACAATTATTTGTATTTCTATCTTTTTGGGTAGGTTTTTGATTAAGTATAGACCTGAGCCTTACTGGTTCTTTTAACCTTTATTATAACTGCTGTTATAAAATATACGAAATAATTTGATTTGTACATTTAACATCATTTTACCATCTTAGTTTTGAGGTTGTTATTAATCCTACACCTTTATTATAAATAAAACATAACATATGTTTTCAGAAGGTTCCATCGGGGGTTGGCGTGCGGAGCACGCAGGGATCTCCTCTAGTATTTAAACTAAAATCGACTTTAATAAACGTGCGATTCGATTACTTTAACCACGGCCTTTACAATTAACAGGAAACCGATAATCCGGTATTGTTTTAAACACAAGACAAAATAATCGTACATTCGTCATTGTGGTAGTGGTAGCCCTGATGAGGAAGTGGAGAAGAAGAACAAGGCCACACAGGGCGCCTCCCTCCCTTCCCTTCTAAATTATGAATGAACCCTTCCCCTCCTTTTCACTAGGCCTACTTATCACAACGCCTAGGCAGCCAACATTACCAACTACCAACATGGTGGGAGGGGAAGAGGTATTCAAGACCCCTTTCTGTATTTATTAAAAGTTATGTAATTATTCGCAATGTGTAGTAATAAAACCTTTCGACGTTTTGAAAGGGTGCCGTTGTTAAGATTGGAATTAAAAGTTTTTATTGGGTTAGCTTTTGGTAATGTCTGTAAAATAATTTTAAAACGGTTGAATTTGATAGGTTCTAAAGGAACTTGAGGTCTGGGAAATAAATTTTACAAACAATAAAAAATATTTTCCCAAATCAAAGTTTATCATAAGGGTAATATTGCACAACACATGCCTAAGTTTTTATTTAAATTGCAATTTTTATGTTTTTTCCTTAAAATTGTTTGTCGTGTAGGTCTACATTAAAAAGCATAGAAATGTAAATTTTACAAAAAATGTAAAGTACAAATTTTTACACTAGTAGTTCTGTGAACAGTAGACCTCGCTCGTTGAAATAACAAATGTGGTTTTGAGCTTAGGTTAAAAATAATGCGCCAGTAAGGAAGTAAGCAGAAGGTTTAGCCAGTTAAACATTATTTTGCAATTCCCGCGATTGCGGGGTTTCTAGCTCTCGTTTTTTTTTCTTGAGCTTTAACTGCTACAGATTTTCTTTTAGGAGGCATTGCGTTTTATTTAGGTTAACAATGCGTAAGGTAGCTAAAAATATCGCGTTACTGAGGGAAAACATAGAAATAAATATTTACACACTTACATAACTAAAACTTAACAATGTATTTACAGTGCCATATCATATTTCAATATTAGAAATAATGAAAACAAACGATGTTAAAGAGTCGTGATAGTGATCTCAACCCATGTACCAACGGTAATTTTTTGTATGTGCTTTATCGCCGCGAGGTTTCATTTGTTTCATCTCATTTTGTAATTCAAGTAAAGCTAGTCAAATACTTCTATGAAATAATAATTTACAAGTATACAGTTCAATTCTTTGATTTATTCTCTACACTTTCTTATAATAATATATCATTTTTGGACAAAGGATATACTCCTAAATTACTACTCAAAACAGGCCTAGTTTTGTTAGCAGTCTTGTAGTAGGAACATAAAAACTGGTGTTTTCACTATAAGAAATTTGAAATTGATAAATATTTTAATACCTACAGTTCTATTTAGAACTAAATTACAAAACTTTTTGCATTCGTGCAAAAATTACAAAAAATATTTACTACTTTTTATGAAGACTTAAAGTTGAACTTTTTCCTTTCGTTACTGAACATGCTTGTTTCTTGAGCTAATAAAACTTTGTTAATTTTACTTCAATCATTTTTTTACTGGCATATATGAATTCGTGAACCTTTATCTACAAAAAAGCTACGGTACACTTTTGAATCGGTTTAGAATAAACGTATAAAAACATGGCTGAAATACAAAAACGATTTTTAACAAATTTGAAGTTTACGGTCATTTTGTGAGCTTACCGTTAGAGATACGGAAAAAAATCAAGAATACAATTTTGTTGAAAATCAAATTTGCTACTTGCAAAATGTTATTAGTTTTTAAACTCGACTTACGGTTAAGCCAAAAACTGGCTTTGGAAAAACGGTCCGGCCGCCATTTTTATTTTATTTAAGGGGTTAAAAATGAAAAATGGAAAAACCCGTATATATACATGGCTCGGCCTAGAAATAAGGAACATTCATGCGAAAAATCATCAAAATCGGTCAAGGCGTTTGGCCGTAATCGTGAGACAGACAGACAGACACACAGACGAAATTCCGAACGATCGAGCTAAAACGGAGACCTGGCTTCCCTCGGTCAACTATTTTAAGAGAAATCTAACGATATATCGTTTTTAATAATTCAGGTGCAGAAGGAGCATATCAATAATTTGGGTCTATATAGTAATAAAAAGCCCTGCATTCGACCGCTAAATTAGAGTTATCTTCGTTATTTATAACTCAATTATTAAAATCCGTATATCGTTGGATTTGTTTTTAAAAAGTCTAAAAATTTGGTGCCTTTAAAGTTTTTGTAAAGTGTATAGTTTTATTACAATATTTAACATTGGAAATTTTAAACTGCCGCCATTTTGAAACGGATTGTCGCAGGAAAACCAATTTTTAAAGTAAAATGCGCCCTATTTCAATGAATATTCACACGCAGTTTCATGATTATATCGTAAACCGTTTCTGAGATATTAAGGTATTTGTAAAAATTGCATACAGACGGTTAGACAGAAAACAGAGCGAGATAGCACACATGTCATACTGCATTTGCTTGTTTTTAACTAATAAATAACCCCTTACAGTTTCGGACAGTCTAAACTGGACACTGGACAGCCTATATATGTAGGCGTAGGCCTAGTTACGAGACAACAAAAGTTGGTTCCTTTTGTGTTTTGTAAACCCTTTTGAAGTTATACTTCTTTGCGCCAGTTGTAATCGAGATGGGGTGTCGGTCGAGAAACCGCGTCACGCGTTAGGAGTAAAATCCGGAAAGTGCCGTTTTATACATTTTCTCTACAAGAGATACCTCAAGGGTCTCGGTGGGTGAGTGGTTAACGCACTCGACTTCCACGCTAGAATCCCTGGTTCGATCCCCGGCTGGGAAATTATTTTTTCCAAAAATTATAGGAAAGTATACGGATGGCCAAAGAAGTATAACTTCCATCGTCTGGTCCGACGCAGACCCAATTTTTTTAATAACAAACATTTTTAGTTTTTGCAGGTTTCTTAATTGTTTGTTTAAGTTTTTAATAAAAACAGCATTAATAGCCCTATACAAGGTGGCCCGTTCTCTAGGTAAGAAGTATTTTGTAAAAAAAACAAAATGGCGGATATCTGAAAAACGAAGCGTTTTCGGGTTTGTGTTTATATGAACTTTTTTTCTTATTTCGACCCATAGAACCGTTCTCAGAAGTTTGGCACTTTACTTATGGGACACCCTTATGTAGAACTTATTTTATGTGTGTCAACATAGATTTTTAAGAAGCGTAGGCCTACTACAGGCTAGACCATGGCAAAATTATTGAATTACCGTACAAATACGATAATTATCGTACACCTGGCAACACCGGTTCAGCCCGTGCTCGTTTGCTGCGTTTTAATGAAGTCAGGTAGCGGCTGTACCGTTTCCGGCCAAACAATTAAAACTTTCCGGTAGTGGTTGAGCCCAAGGAGCTCAACTGAGTGCGCATGTCTGATGACATACATTAAACCGAGAAATACTGTGCAGAAAATGTAGGCGTTGGATTTAACACTGCGCTAGAATCGCACGAACTCTTGGTTAGCACGTTCTCTGCTAAGGACGCACATGTGAGCTCGACACTGAACACTATGAGAAGCGGCCGACGCACAGTGCATTGCACGCCAACCAACGTTTTGGGGGAGTATTTCCAATAAACAATGCATTGCGTGCTTCGCACGCCAACCCCCGTATTGGGAGAATTTTCAATATACAAAGCATTGCGTGCTTCGCACGCCAACCCCCGTATTGGGAGAATTTTCAATACACCATGCATTGCGTGCTTCGCACGCCAACCCCCGTGTTGGGAGAATTTTCAATACACCATGTATTGCGTGCTTCGCACGCCAACCTCCGTGTTGGGAGAATTTTCAATACACCATGCATTGCGTGCTTCGCACGCCAACCCCCGTGTTGGGAGAATTTTCAATGCACCATGCATTGCGTGCTTCGCACGCCAACCGGGGTATTGGGAAAATTTTCAATAAACAATGCATTGCGTGCTTCGCACGCCAACCCCCGTATTGGGAGAATTTTCAATA
>JAGFPH010015199.1:0-13381 GCA_018207615.1 Philaenus spumarius | reverse complement strand
TGGGGGGGGGGGGGGTCAAAGTTACTAAAAATCCCTATAAGAACGAATTGGAATGAAATTTGGTACGTAGCTTCCTTTTAGGCTGTAGGTGCTCGCAACATTGTCAATGAAATTAAGTGAAAGTCAAAATTAGTAAAAACTATAAATTAAAACGATATATTTAAAGCTTTTTCATGTTAGATAGTAGTTTACAGGAATACAATTTTCAGTGCTTTCTTAAATAGCGTAGCCTTTTTTTTCATGACCACAGTAGGATACGCACGGGTATTCAACGAACACTTAAAAAGAAACAATTACGTCAAACAGACTGAAAATACAAACAACCACGGGCAACGCCGTACGGGTCAGCTAGTATTTCATAAAAAAACTTTTATTTAACAAATATATGTACTTAATACATTACATGGATATAGTTCAGTACTTTTTATACCATGCCTTAGGGCCTATTATGAATTAGACTTACTAAAGATCAGTCTTATATATGCCCCTATCAAGAATTAATAGAATAGGCCTAAAACTTTAAATAAAAACAAAATAATCGCTAAATCAAATTCTAGAATTAACAATTTGGAACTTCATAAGCTCATTCATTTTTCAAAAATATCAACTGCTAGTGGAAACTCGTAAAGAATTGTAAAATGTCCTTTGGGATACTGTAGGTTGTTGTAATTTGCCAAACATATTCTTAAATTTGTCATCTCTCAGAATATGATATTTAATATCCCAGCGAAATCTGAGATATTGATGATAATTGCACTTCTTATTTTTCTCCCTACATTTTTTTACTCTGCTTAGGATCTTTTCAAGTTGTTCTTCTTTTAGTGTATTGTTCTCTTCTCTTCTTTTTTTATCTCACTCTCTGGCTTTTTGCAAATGCTGCTGACACTTTACAACGTCACTCATCATTTTATCGTGAGAAAAAAATTTATGAGGTGTTATAGTAATAGAATTAAAACTTTAAAGATAAATAAAATCATTTGATACGCCTAATATTCATTGCCCAGTAAATATGTTAAAAGATTGATTCTGGAATTACAAATAGGAAATTCGCAGTATGAAATTTGAAGGTGTTATCGTGTTCAATTTTATTTAATATAACATATCATTCTTAACATTTTAAATGTTGCTACCAAAATTAATAAACTCTCAGTAGGGCTATGTATTTAAATTCTACTTAAAATGAATATAAATATACTAAACACTGAATGGTTGTGAGTTGTGTTGAATTGTAACACCCGTTACATTAAATTATGTAACACCCGTTACGCAAATTACTCATTAAATTATAAAACTAAAATTACAATAATAATACCAAAACATTAGGGAAACAAAACCTCTTACTTTTACAGTAAAAGTATTTTCCTAAGGTGTTTGTTCATTTTGTAATACTAACTTTTGTAATCAAAATGTAACGGGTGTCACATCACGTATTACTTAAGTTTAAAGGCAAATTACAAATGAAAAGACAGTATATTATCTTAAATTATGGCATAAATAGTTAGAGAAGTCTTTCAGCTATCTTCTGTAGCAACTTTAATCACTAGATCAGCTGTTTCATATTTATTGCAGTGCTGCTAAGTTCACAGAAAAAACATTTCCGGAGGATAGCTGTTGATACTCACAGAACAAAGAACTTAAACTAATTACAAATATCAAAATTTGCTAAAAATGTTAAACATATTATTAAAGTAGAACTTTTCACCTTGACATGCAACATATTGAATTATATTATATTTTATTTTTTACACCTCAGGCTTACTTAAAATAAATGGTATTTTGCACTATTCATTTTTTATTTATTTCTTGTTTTCGTGTATTAAAATATAAGTTTTATTTGAAACAAATAACTAACGTTATAGGGTAATATTATTCATACCCTGGTGTTATTGAATAATGTACGGCCAAAGAACCTGTATATAGGCCTACTTTCATAAATCCTTTAATTTGAAATACCTACTGTATATTTTTCTATATTTATTCTAGATGTCTCTTTTCGGCTTACAGAAAATACTTTTTAAAACAGATAACAAACACCTGTCGTAATCAGTAGTCTAGTCTAGTAAGTGTGACCGGCCAGAGTATGAATGCGAGTAGTGAGTGAGTTGACGAACGCTACAGTTGCAGGGCCGGGCAGAGCGGCTGGCTGGGCTGTGCTGGGGGGGGGGTGGTGCGCTACGCGGCGGGAGGATGGGACCGGAGCGTGAGAGAAATAATGATAATATCTTTAAAAAACGATTCCGATACGATCATTTGACTGAGTGAATATCTGAAAACGGCAAAATTCTTTTAAAATTTGTATTTACAAAATGACTACCTGCGATTTAAACAAAATATTACAGCAATAAAAAATCTGTATAAAACTTTTTTATAAATAAATTTAAAAAAAAATCATCACAATAGCGTGAATGTTTTATTCATATCATTTACAAAATAACTTACAAAACAAAAATCGGATTATAATTACGGAAATTATTCGTAGTACAAATTTGCCGCAGAGGTGCTGCCATCTATCGGGCCAAAAACACAACTTTTTCAGGGATGTTTAGCCTTAAGTTTTAGCAGGAGTTGTCTGCATACCTACATTGCAATATTTGCTCTTTGGTTTTCCTTTTTAATGTGTAAGTTCTAAGTGCCACAAAACCTCTAACCCAAGTAATCGAGCAGTTCATCCATCACAAATATAATGCCCCACTTTGGATCCATGCCATCACTGCTGTGTTCTGAACTTCCCTCTCAAATAGACTTGCCTTTATACTTTCTAACATGGTTCTGCTCATTCTAACTGCTAAAGCTTCTATTCCCTTCTCCCTTGAATCTGCTGGAATAGAATTATAGAATATGTTATCAATATCCATGAAGGTGCATATTGTTATCCCTTACCTTAATGTTCTGTTGCCTTGTGCAGTATGCACGGTAAAGAAATTGTACATAAATACCTTGTACTGCTCGCAGTCCTGTTTTGATCACTCTCTATAGGGTGACATACGTTTCGCCTATTTTTTCAGGCATTTTCAAACCGTTTATAAAAAATTATTAAAAATGATTTGCATTTGTTTAATGAGCATCAAAAAACTATAAATTATATATAAACACTCCACAAGCATTAACACAAACACACGTAATGTGGCGTGAATATGCCGATGTAGTTTATTTTAAAACAGCAACTCGCATACGTGCACTCTGGCCCATCCTTGTCTCAGTACTGATCTGTTATCTCTGTAGTTTTAGTTTATTTTGGAGATTGAAGGGGTTCGGCTCTGATAATTTACTAGCATAACTTCAAAAAATTGATGTCATGTGCTTTAGTAATCTACATTTTAAATATTACTATTCATTGCAGTTTTTTTAAAATTTCTGTGTACTTGTATTATTTAATTAGTTTCTTTTGAATATGCTTAGATTACCAGCAATATAATTATTAACCCTCAAAGTGGCAGACTGCATAAATTTGCGCTAATTATGTTCAGGCATAATTTCTTTCACTGGCATTCGCTATTGTATGTTTGATAATATTTTACTGTGTCTATTTACTTTTTTACTGGTGTTAGCTAACAAATCTCTTACGTAGGTGAACTGTAAATAACTTAGGGACAGAGCATAAACTATAATATCGGAGAAAATGACTGACACATTTTTTCAGATGTAACGTTCTGTGGTTACACAAGCCGTTTACAAACAAATTTATTAATAAAAATAAAAAAACCTTTGCTGCGTAACAATTATCTGTAATATCCTACCTTCAATCCATATACTTTACTTTATTTAAATAATTATCAACTCAAAATATGACAAGACACTATTCCCTTAATCACAACATAAACAATCAAACATAAACTCAAAATTGAAAATAGGTTATGTTGTAGTCAGATCTGTGTTTATCACAGTTGACTATCAAATCTCTGTTACGCATTAAATTTCTTACATCTGTGCGCACAGTTGACAGCTACAGGAAAGCACAACATCTATGTTTCTACACACAGAGTTCACACCGCCAAAACACACTGTTCCCGCTCTCAACCGACGCCATTTTGTTTCCATCTTAGATTACACTGAATTTAACATTTAATTGCAAGGTTTGATTTACCATAAAGTACTGCTGGGAAGGAAAGGACTCAAATTAAGAAAGCATAGTAGTTGGCATTTAGATTTACTCCTCCATTACTGAATTTTTTAAATGCATACAACAAGAATAAATATCCTGACAAATCATATTAAAAAACATAACCCAATCACTCACGCACTCATCCAAAATCTTAATTCTAACATACAAAAATCTTATATCTTACTCATACTATTCATGAATGCAGACCCCTTTTTCTATTACTTATTTAAGACTATTTACTTACGTACGTTCTTTGTTGAATTTATGATTTTTTATAGTGCACTTTTAAAACTTACGATACAAAGATTGAATTTACTTTTAACATGTTTTTTATCTTATGCAAATTTTTATTTAAATGATTTTATAGTTAGTTAATTGTTTAGCCTCATTTATCACTGAATCTATTTTATGGATGCACGGATATAGTTCACTCCGAAAACACTGTTCATTTTCTACAAGTCACCTCGCTAGTCCGCCATTACTATGCTTTTCCAAGCCACTCTTATTTTCGAAATTTATTTAAGTCGATAACTTCGACTACGGACGTCCGATTTTCACCATTCTACACTCTAACATGAGTACACTGTCTCTACTATCCTTTGACGATATTTACGTTGTATTTCTTACAGAAACACCGCACTTCTCCATACTTATGGAACAATATACTTAGCACATCACAAATAGGTCTGTCCATCAGAACGTCTCTGATGCAAGTGAGAGCAAGGCATAGTTTCCGGAAGCCACCTCATGCAATGATGATGTCATGTCACGTGGTCCCTTTCCACCAATCCTGATTATTTTGTTATAATAATTCTGTATGTAATCTTCCTGTTTCGCACCCGTTGTAGAGGCTAGAGTCTATTTTATTCTACATCGCACCCGTTGTAGAGGCTAACCTACTATGACGTGTCTCTTTTTATTTCTAAAAACATATTTAAGTTCTTTGTATCCTCTACTTATGATCTATTACATTACAAATTGCTTTTTCATGAATGAAATTTAATGAAATTAAACTTGTCTGCATTCCCCCTTTGAATTTCTATGTTTATTATTTATTTACAAAATACTAAGTTTTTTAAAATAGGCTAAAATGTCCAAAATTTACATAGCGACCCCCTTTACGTTATACCCTTATTTAAGTGATTAAAATCCCTGAAACTCACATATATTACACAGAAAAGAAAGTATGTAGGCCTATTATAGCAATTAAATTGTCTGAAAAAATACTATTTCAAAACTAATACATTTTTGAAATCGATTTGGTAGCATAGTGTGTTGTGAACTCAATATTTGCTAAATATTTATAAAAATTATATTATTTATTCTTTGTTGAAAACTGCGCATTTTAAGATTTTTTTTAAAGGGCAAATAATTACATATCACCTGAATATTGTCTTTATTACTTGCCCCTGTATATTTATTACTTTTATTACTTTTATACCTAACTATTATTATGGTCTAAAATGTGATTAATTATTGATCTAAAACTGTCTTATTTTTTATGTGTGAACAGTTTCATTTATTCTTAATGGTTGAATTTTATTAGATAGGTAACCAACTTGTTCAATGTTACAATACAGTAGATGATTAGGCCCTACTCTGTTTGTTGTGTTATGAACAAACAGTATTAATTTGTTTATCTAATTTTATTCAAAGTAGGTATTAGATCAGTTAAACAAACATACTTTTCTCAGCAATCCCCAATTGTAAGTTTTAGAGCCTATTACTCCTTTTATAAGAAAGCCCCTTATCTTATAATTTTAAAAGCGTAATATTATAAGACTGATGATATTATTATAACACTTTAAAGTGTTATCTATATTTGATAAAGTTGTATGTTTATTTTTAATATTTAAATGGCTTAACTTCATTACAGATACATTTAATGCCTTTTAACTTTATTATTTTTATTAGACTGTTTTTTTTAATTATTATAAATGATTTTTTTTTAACTTAATAATAGGTATTTAATGATAGTCTTGTATAGTGCAATTTGTGTTTTAAAAGGAGTTACCCTTGATTTAATTTACATATAAAATATTAGTTTTTCATATAATATTTAAAAAATTCAGATATATAATATATATACACACAAGTGAAAGAGAGGAAATAATTTGTATTGTGTAATGTTTACATTTTTATTAGTTTATACCCAATTACTGTACTAGTAGCTTGTCGATAAAAGCTTTGAATTTTGGGATTCAAGCCTTGAAATCCTGAATTCTTTGAACTTCACTGGACACCCTGTTTTTGTTTGTCTAGACAGCAGTGGAAGTACATAATTAGGACAGTCTAGCGAGACCGGCCGGCATTTTTCGCTCCCACGGTATTCAAATGACCATATCTGCAAGTAGTATATCGACCGGCGACGTTTCATTAGATTGATGTCATTTTGTTATTCAAATAAAGATAACTGAAACACTTTTGTGAACTAAGGAAAGACAAGTATACCGTTCTTTTCTTTGATTTACCCTCTACACTTTGTTATAATAATATTTCTTTTTTGGGCAAAGCATATATTAGTAAATTAAGTTTCAATCAATCTAGGCACAGTTTTGTTAGCGTAGTGTATTTGGAACATAAAAACTGTGTTTTTCAAAATAAGAAATTTGAAATTGATAAAAGTTTTTATACAGTTCTATCTAGAACTAAATTACGAAACTTTTTTACGCTTATGAAAAAAATACAAAAAATGTTTACTAACGTAAGCAATAGGTCTAAGAGTACCGTCATTCTGATATTGGGATAATACGCCCCCAACACCTACCCTACTCGCATCACAAAATATCACAGTTTCACTATCCTCGCTGTAGTTCGCCAATACAGGTTTTGATATTAGAGCCTCCTTTAATTTTGAAAATGAGTTCATGTGTTCTTGTGTCCACGTAAAGCATTTTCCTTCCGCAAATTCCTTCTTTGTTAGATCAGTTAATGGTCTGGCTATATCACTGAATCGGTGAATAAACCGCCTATAGTATGACGCGACTCCAAGAAAACTCCTTACTTCTTTGGTTTTTGTTGGTACAGGAAAATCACGAATCGCCACAATATTTTTTTCCATGGGTTTTATACCTTCCGCGGAAATTGTGTGTCCCAGTACATCTATGGTTTTATAGAAGAAATGACATTTTGACGTTTTTAGTTTTAGCTTTGCAGACTCTAACCGCTTTAAAACTTTTTCCAACGATATCAATTGCTCTTCAAATGTTGTCCCATAGGCCACTAAATCGTCTACATAAATGACCATCCCATGGTACAATAATCCGGCAAATACCCTATTCATACTCCTTTGGAATGAACTACTGCTAGTCTCCAAACCCATTGGTAAACGTGTATATTCGTACAACCCTTTATGAGTAATGAAGCTAGTGTATTTCCTATCCTCTGGTCTTATTGGCTGTTGGAAAAATGCTTGGTTAATGTCCATAGATGAAAAAAATTTTGAAGTCCCTAATGTGTCAAAAATTGTGTCCGCTCTCGGTAACGGAAACCTATCCGGTTCTAAATTTTCATTTAACCTGCGATAATCTACCACCATTCTAAATTTGTCTCCAGGCTTCTTTACCAAAAAACGCTGGTGCTGCAAATGGACTTTGTGAGTCCTTAATCACTCCTGCTTCTTTCAATTCATCCACCTGTTTGTCCAGCTCCGCTCTTTCTGTCATCCTTAATCTGTATGGTGGTAATGCGATGGGTTCATCTGAAATCATTTTTATCTCATAAGGTGGCATATCCGCTTCCTCCAAATCTGCAGGTCCCCTCGCAAAAAGATGAATGTATTTTTCCACGAGTCTTCTCGCTCTTGCAAAATCTTGAGGTGACAATTCTAAATTTATGTCGATTTTTTCATCCCCTAGATCGTATAAAGCGCCGCGCTCATCATAATTATCCGTTGAACACCCTGCTTCAATATTTAACACATCCAAATTATGATCCTTTGTCATTGAGCCCTCATCCTCTGTGCTATTAAAAATATTTTTCGTCGATTCACTTTGAACAATGTGTCCCAACTTCGTTGAATGTAAAATATGACTAGATGTAGATTTTGGGTTAGTTAATATTATTTTTACAGGTGTGCTTCCACTCGTCGCACAGACATAAAGTCCTCTCTGAACTGACATCTCGTTGCTCTCGAGAAAATGGTAACCAATCCCATCCGGTATCTGTTCGTCAGTTCTTATCTCTAATTCAAGACTTGAATGTGGTTTTATTATAGTGTCCGTCTTGGAATATATGTTAACCCCGTTTGCTATTTTAGTTTCTTTATGAGTTAGATTATTTACATATTCTTTTAGCCAACCCCTATCTATCTTAATACTATGTCTAGATCCATTGGTATTTATTGCCACAATTCCCTTCTCGTAGTCAATTATTGCTTTATTATTAATTAAAAAGTCATTTCCCAATAATAAGGAACACGAAAGTTGTTTTACTAAGTATACTGTTTGTCTGTAAAACACCCCCTGTATTAAAAATTCAATTTCAACCTTTCCCTCTACTTGCATAGGTGTCATGTCTGCAGACGTAAGTGCCACATTACAGCTCTGTAATACCATCTCGCTGGTTTTGTAATCTGATTTTAAGCAAGAGATATTACAACCTGTATCTAATATTATAGCTATTTCATTTCCTTGATAAATCCCTGGTACATTTAAAGCAATATCCGAAATTTTTCCGATGACAGAATTATTTTTACAGATGTTTTTATTGTCACTAAAGCAACTGTCAGCACTCCCTGATCTAGGTGAATATGTTGACCGCTTATCTAACTTAGTCAGCATATCACATTCGTAGCGTTCATTCATTGTAGCGTTTAAATGTCCCTTTATATCGGCCTGTTTAGATTTATTTTCTTGATTCTTAAAAATAACTGTTTTAAGAATCTGTTTATCAGATACAATTTTTGAATATGCTGCGAGAAATTCTTTCGAAAACCTCATATGCTCCCTCTGAGCTTCTCGCTGTATGAGCCTATCCCTTATGTTGTCTAGCCTTAATTTACAATCATTTATGTCTTGGTTTCTGTTACGATTGCCTACAAGATTTATTTCGTGTTTCCGATATTCGTTTTGCCTTCCAGAGCACTTATATTGTACTCCAGGCGTTACTAGTTTTTTGGATATCTAATTCTACAATCTCGAGCAAAATGCCCCTCTCTGTTACAAATAAAACATCGTTTTGTGTAAGACGACACCCTATTACTTCCGCCATACTCTTTGCTGTGATTTGATTCCCTTTCTTGAAAATATAACTTTCTTTCTCTACTATCTGCTCTTGGTCAATCCCTATAAGATCTATAACTAGGTGAAACTTTCCGTTCTCTACTAAAACTTGTATTTCTTGTTCGCCTGTAGTCAGGGCTTAAGTTCCTACTATCGGGACTTTCCCTGAGATTCTCTTTACTCCTAGATCTGTCCTTTTGTATTCCTAACCTATTCATCATTCCCATAATGATATCTATTTTTTCCTCCATGTCCTTTCCCTTGCTTTCTTTACTATCCATGCTCTGACCATTTAAACCTAGCCTTGTACGCATCATAAAGCTAGCTCTTTCAAAATTTTGAATGTTATTTTCTAATTTTTGCAATGTTGAATTGTCTAGCATTGCTATTTGCTGCAAAATTGCTGGATTCAACCCTTTTAAAAGCACAATTTTTCTTCTGTCATATCCGGTTCAATCCTAGCACACAATGTCTCGACGTCGGTTTTATATTTTATTACGGATTGAGATGTTAATTGTACCCTACTATTCAATTGCATTAATAACAATTCTTTACTCTCTGTAGGTGCAAAAGCTTGGAGAAAAGCGCTTTTGACATCTCCCCACCTGATATTTAAATTTTTTCTCTCAAAGTTTTCAAAATATGATAAGGCAACCTCATCTAAATACATTGGAAAGAAAATAACTTTTTTATCGTCCTGCCAGTTATTTGCTACAGCTGCGCATTCAAATCTATTTATATGGACAAAAATATCTTCGTTCGGACAACCCTTAAACGTTCCCGGATTGAAAAATGGTGAACGTTCTTGTGCCATAGCTATTACATGAGAATCCTCTTTCTTAGTTTGATTAATTTGTGGCGATACAATTACCGCTGTACTTTCATTAAATTCTACTTGGTCGTAAATATTTTCCTCTCTTAAATTTGATGGACCTTGTGAATTTTTAACAACTAACACATTATCGTAATCCCCTAATGATTTGTTAACTTCTGAATCTGCCTTTAACTTAATTAATCTTAAATGCGACCGCAAATACTCTAAATCTGATTGCTCAGGAATCTCTAAACCTTACTCTCTGTACAGTTCCTCAGCACGTTCCCACGTCAAAAGCTTTATTTCTGACAAGCTTAAAGTAATTTTCATTGGAAATGATGTCCGTTGTCAAATTGAAAATCTGCAAACACGTGCCGTCTGGAAACTTCTCCCGATGCGCGTTATAAGCGGATTCTCCGCGATGTCGTTGACAGTAACGGAAGTGTGCTCTAAAGCTGACGAAACAGATCTTTAATCAGTATTGTCTACGGCTAACTTCTCAATATCCATTAGCTTTCCACAACACTTAATAAAAAGTATCTGCACTACCTAATCTCCTTAAAACACACTGCCAAAAAAAACACTATTCGCCTAAAATATTCCCTATCTAAGAAATCACCGAAACACAGTAAAATATATCATATATTCTGCACACAGTTTCAAATTAAAACACATAAAATGTCTTCAAACACATGAAATACACTTAAACTACTTATCATAGTAACACTCACAACCTGTAACACAAATTTATACTTACCAAAATGTACTTAAAATAATAAATAAATGTTTATAATCAAATACTCTCACACAACAGATTATTAAAAAAATGAATGTGCCTTCGAAAGAAAACAAAATTAAATTTACTCTATGGAATTATTTTGAAAAGAACAATATTTAATTACTTAAGCAAAAACTTTTTAATAGTAAAATTTTTGTGATTTAAGTAAAAACCTAAAAATCGACGCCTCCACCAATTTATTATGTAGGGATCTTTCTTATTAAAGACTACTCGCTTGGCTCTAATTATGTTGTGAGAGGATAATATACTTGCTACAATAACTCAAACCCCATCAAGAATATCTTAACATATCTTTATTTCCAATAAGAGATAGACTATTAAGTACAGTGTTCTATACTAACATGTTCAGAAATAATAATCTTTAATATTTATACATCCTACAACAATCAATCTAAATCTATATAAATCTTATGCCTAACTCTACGGGCAAAACTGAGCTCAAATAATATGTTTACTTCCCAAAAATCTCAAACACGGATATCACTCAAATAAATAATTACTTTAATTATGAAACAAACAAAACTGATTCTACTTCGCTTGATGCTATAACACTTTCCCCAAATATTCACAATAAATGTTCCCTCACCTTATTTTGTCCTCGTGGCTTCTTCCGGTCAGCTCGTCCTGCCCCGACGTACACCTACACTCGTACCACCCAAAAAGCCCCGTCTTGAATTTTGTCGCCTCTATTTAACACCTCTGTCCCCACTCAGTTTTACTCGTCTAGCTCGGTCGTTGGCTTACTACAAAATGCAACTATGCGATTTGACTTCATCGCGTGTTGCACTGTAGGCTACCAATAAAATTCTACATCTAATATAGTTAAAATATAAATTAATGATAACCCTCATTTCACTTCGTAACAACAGTAAGACAAAAAACAAAATAAATCATGTATTTATTATCTGCTATACATTTTAACTACATTGACTCATGAATTCAGATATTTGTCAAAATATGACCAGGACTTTCCAAATAAACAGTGAATTAACCAGCTGATTCTGATGTGATAGCTGTTGGTACTCTGTATGAGATGGTTTTACAATTCTATTATTTTATATTTAGACTTTGAGTGATATGTAGTGCTTACATTAAATATAGTAGTTAATATTACACAGTATTAGTTAATGCACTATGATTAAGTTTTATTGAATGCATAGTATAATTTCTCTGTGTTGTTATCGTTTCATTGAGTTTTTAAACCAAAATATTAGACAATGGTACTATATGCATGTTCTATAAATTAATTGTAGTATTTATAAATTATTTTAAGTTGGCAATGGTTTGGGAATAGCTAAAATTATGAGAAAGTGCAATTGTTTTCTAAAAAATCAGTTTAGGATAATCAGGAAACATAGGAATACCTGTTTAAATGTTTTACAATATTCTTAATTAGTATTTAGGGTCGTCTTTATGCATTGTATATGTAAATATAGTATATATTTTATTGTTGGGATATGTATGCATGAATTTGTTTTTGTTCCCTTAAGTGCCCGTCCGTTTCAAAATCCGTTATTTCGCTATAATTTCCTATTTCTTGTACACATAAACTTTGTCCTGATTTTTTATTTTAATTTGTTTATTTGATCTTATTTCGGGGTGGCTTATGATTTTGTTATTCAACTTAATGATAAATTACTGAATTTACTAAACTTACTTCCTTCTAATAATTTGATAATTATTGCATTTAATGTAAGTAGAGTCTGCGGCGTTATGGTGCCAAAAGTGTGGGTGAAGGTCATTGACCTTAAGCCACGCCCCCTTTTTTAAATGTTTTTTGAGGTTTTTTGGTTCCTAACCTAAGCCACACCCACTTTTTTTTGGTTCCTAACCTAAGCCCACTTTTGGGCATTTTGGATTTTTTGTTTTTTTTGGGAGTCCTAACCTAACCTAACATTTTTTGGATTTTTGATTTTTGAAGATTTTTGATTTTGGGAATTTTCGAAGATTTTGGATTTTTGGGAATTTTTGAAGATTTTGGGAATTTTGGATTTTTGAATTTGGGGAATTTTGGGCCGCCATCTTTTTTTTGGCAGTTATCTTGTTTTGTAATTAATTTAATTTAATTATTTGCTTTGAAAAAAGTTTGGGTGTCTCCGAGAGACGAACCGGGTCCATGACCCGAGTCCTGAACTATAGCGGTTAGGCTACGCCGACTTTGTTAAGAAGGAACTATCTTGTGAAGTATATATGTTTAACATCCGTCATCAACCTTGAATCGGATACAAGGTGTTATAGTGTCGTTGGGATATACTATAAATTGCATTGTAACAACCCGAACATTACCGATCGTTCCCGAGTAAATCCGAATCAGACATAGTCAAAATTAAGAGCTTTAAATGTTATAGTACCCTTGTAATATAGTATAAATTGCTTTATATAATCCCAAACATTACCGATCGTCCCCGAATCCAGCCGAATCGGACTTAGTCAAAATAAAGACT
>JAGFPH010015198.1:5935-21200 GCA_018207615.1 Philaenus spumarius | reverse complement strand
CTCACAGCGTACAAACTAGGCTGTCGGCCTTGGATCAGAATGCCCCCATGGTAAAATCCCCCACGTGGATTCGAACTAGGTACTTTTATGGTATTTTATGTTTTGATTGATTTTGGGGGAACCAAGCTAGCTATAAGGTTGTGTAAAAAAACAAAATGTGCAGAATAATATCCTACATTAGTTTTTTTTAGCTAAACCCCTAAAATAGTACTAAAACTCTGAAAAAATAATTACTACCGGTCAAAATACGTGCTTTTGGTTGTAGGATTTTTTTTGCTAACGAACTCGTCCGAGCGATTTAGACAACCAATGTGTGTACCAAATTTTGATTAAATCCGACTTAAAATGCGGACGTTAGAATGAGAACACATAGGTAATGCGGAAAATGAAAAGAGACCTCTTGACGGGAGAGTAAAATTTTCAGTACAGGCAAAATAAGTAGTAAGAGTCAAAAATATCGAATTCTGGTTTTTTATCGATCATTGTCGCCCAACTTCTTATTTACAAGCTAACATCAATATTGTAAAATGGTTTGTAGTCGAGAAATAAACAAAAAGTGGTATCTACGCAACATATGTCAGGTCCGAGAAAAGGGACCTCTTGCCGTTATAGAGAAATAACATCTATACAGGGACAAGAGGTCTCTTTTCGTAATGACTAACATTGCTTGCAGTGTTCAGAAAGTAGCACCTCCTGTAATTTAGCGATTTTTCAGGCAATTAACTGTGGTTTTTACTAATAGTAAAACATCTTCTGATTATTATGATACCATTCCCGACAACATGGCCCTTTTCTTTTGCTTTTGGTTAAAAATAAATCAGGCTTAAAATCCAACAAACAACCTTTTGTATTATTAAATTAATAATAATCTAGACAATATCTATTATTAAAAATTACAATGATTAAAAATTCCTTAATTATGCAAGGTTGTAGCTTACTATGTGGGAAGCAGCTGCATAAATAATACAAGCGTTGGCATGAAATAAACCAATCTTGGCGTAATTGGTGTTCAACACTTTAATTGCGTTTTTCTCAAAACTACCTTTTTCCGTAACTAATTTTCATTTGGCCATAACTTCCTTAATTTTAAAGTTTGAATTATGATTTTTATGTTAGATTGTTCATAAATCAACCCTCTTCAAGGAAATAACAAAAACTCAATTTCGAAAATTTGAGACAAGAGGTCGCATCATATTCCGCATCACATATATACATAAAATTTTTAACCCTAGAAGCGGCATGGTTAAAGCTAAAATTGGCCAGCCCGTATTTAGCGTTTTGCAAGCATATTTTTAAAAATTCGCCAAAAATAGTAAATGAACCCCAATCCAAAAGTGTTCAATAGCTTTTTTGTAGAAGAAACTTCAAAGAATTCAAATATGCCACTAAAAATTAGTTTATTTTGAAATTGTAAAAGTTATTAGCTCAAGAAACAAAAAATGTTCAGTAACGAAAGGAAAAAGATCAATTTTAGGCCTACATAAAAAGTAGTAAAAATTTTTTGTAATTTTTTTCATAAATGTAAAAAAGTTTCGTAATTTAGTTCTAAATAAAACTGTATAAAAACATTTATCAATTTCAAATTTTTTATTTTGAAAAAAAACAGTTTTTATGTTCCAAGTACACGACTGGTAACAAACCTAGGCCTAGATTGTAACGTCATTTACTAATATATGCTTTGCCCAAAAATGAAATATTATTATAACAAAGTGTAGAGGATAAATCAAAGAAAAGAACAGTATACTTGTCTTTCCTTAGTTCACAAAAGTGTTTGAGTTATATTTATTTGAATAACAAAATGACATCAATCTCATGAAGAGTCGGCAGTCGATATGCATGCGTCATATAAACACCGTGGGAACCCACGCGCCAGACTTTCTCACCAGAACGTCCTAATTCTGTACATTTCAATTATCGTCTAGACAGACAAAAACCGGTTATTTCTGGATTATTTAAACACGGTTACAAACTTCAGACTTTGCTGTACAAAATGGTGTAAAGAAATCTGTCAAAACATTTGATATGGTAGGCGTAAAATGACTTGACAAATGGGCTGTTTCATTGGTTGAGAAACGTCCAATCGCAAGGGTTTACAGTAATTGTTAGGAAAATTACTAATTTTATAGTGACATCTGATTGGAAGACACCAACAGAAAGATAAAATCTTGATGAATACAATGGTATCGTTACAATTGCCAAAGAAATATTAGTTTAGATGGTCTTAAACGTTGAAGAAGTGGAAAATAACAGTACAATTGCATGGAGATTCGCGCACGGAAAGCACTCTGTAGACCGATGTGCATATTTTAAAACGATGATTACGTATGTAAATATATGTTTTACGAAAAAGTTGTAAATACAAAAATTAAAGTTTAATTCATTTCCTTTCCAATGGTGTCAGTTTTATAACGATTGGATAATTTTAAGTGGGTTAAATTATCGATTATGCAAATATATGCAAATTTTCGCAAATGTGTGAAATTGTTGCGTTCTGCGCCTGACAGAAGGCCATGCATGGCCTTCTGCCAATTCCAGGGTTAATGACACACCAAAATGTATTCTGGGGACCATGATTGGTGCTCATTTAACAATCCCGACCTTAGGTCTTACTATAAGTTTCACTGCATTAGCCCATCTGTCCTATGGAAAGTCGTTAAAAACACGTTTTACTGTATTTTTTTTTTATATTTCACATATTCTCGGATATTCACCCTGTAAGTCTCTGACCAGAACCAAATCATACCTTTCTAAGTAATTCATCGTGCTTGGCTGTTGTGACTAGAGACACGTCATTTGTATCTCTCTCTGCTGCCAACATTTCCCTCGCTTCCTCTAGCTGTTTCCCCAGCAACTCTGATTGCGCTTTCAACCTCAGATTTTCCGCCTTCAATCCTTCAAGCTGTGTCATCGCTATGTTCTTTTCTGTCCGCAGGTACTTCATTACTTTCAACAGCTGATCAGAGTTTCTCGAGTCATCTTCGGCAAAGGAAATGTCCAATGACGAGCTTGAAGCGTCCGCCTGAAACACAGATTCTGTTAGTAACAAGATAATAAAGTGCATACGTTTAGGGGTGTGCGAGATTGACTTTTTGAATTCGAGACGAGATCGGTACGTTGTTTAATACAAATTACCGAGATCGAGAAAAAGACGAGAGCTTAGGTTTAGGAACAAGTGAGAAACGAGAATTTTTGGATCAAGAATGAAGCAACATTTTTATCCCAAGTTAAAAATGAGAAATATCAAATACTTTTTTATCACTGAAAGGAATTAAATGTATACGGGGATAAGTTAACCTTCTTTCGATTTGCTATTGCTACTAAGTTTATGAAAGATATTACAAATACAATGTATCTCATATATATGTACTTATACAGTTGACTATTTATTTATTTTAATATCAGCTAGAAGACAATTTTGTTCATTGTATTACATGCAATGAATACATTTAAAGCATTTAATACATTTGTTTTTATTGATTAATCTATATACAGGGTGTTACAAAAATGTGTGATGGGCTATACAGGACCTGATTCTACATGCAAAAATAAGTCAAAAATGTAGTATAACATTTTTTCGATTTCGGCTTAGTTTAACCGTAATCCGCCATTTTGTTTTTTTACAAAAACTCACTGTAACTTTGGAAATAGATAAGATATCGACTTCAAATTTGGAATAAGCATTTTATATGTTACGATTAACAAGCGTACCAAACGCAAAGAATTTATTTTTATAATTTTCAAAATGGCGGCCGTTACAAATTTTTAACGTGGAATATCTTTAAAACCGTTAACTTTACAAAAAAATTACAAGAGACAAAATATTTTCCTTTTTTAACGACAGACAAAATGCTTTTTTTGTAGTTTCAGTAGGTCAAAGGACAACCGAGTTATCGACAAAAAACATAATTTCTTGGTTAGGGAGGTTTGGGGGGTAAAAATTATTAAATCACGATTTCTCCAAAATTACCAAACAGATTGGAATGAAATTTGGTATGTAGCTTCCTCTAGGGCCATAGGCATTCGCTAGGATAGGGTTTAAAATAATTCGAAATTTTAGGGGGTTTCTGGGGGGGATTAAAGTTATTAAATCACGATTTCTTCAAAACTACCGAACGGATTAAAATGAAATTTGGTATGTAGCTTCCTCTAGTGCCATAAGTGTTCACTAAAAAAGGGTTTTAAAAAATTGGAAATTTTAGGGGAGTTTGGGGGGTAAAAATGACTAAATCCGATTTCTCCAAAATTACGGAATAGATTGGAATGAAATTTGGTATGTAGCTTCCTCTAGGGCCATAGGTGCTTACTAAGAAAGGGTTTGGAGAAATTCAAAATTTTAGGGTATCAAAGTTGTTAAATCACGATTTCTTCAAAACTACCGAACGGATTGGAATGAAATTTGGTATGCAGCTTCCTCTAGGGCCATAGGTGCTCAATAAGAAAGGGTTTGTAAAAATTCGAAATTTTAGGAGGGGTTTGGGTTGATCAAAGTTACTAAAATCATAATTTCAGATCTTTTATTATTATGAAAATAGTGCTTTTATTATTTAAGATCTATATATATAAAAGCCCAATACCACTCACTGACTGAACACTTATAAAGAATATAATTACGTTAAAAAAACTGAAAATACCAACCACCACGGGCAACGCCGTACGGGTCAGCTAGTAACACTATACATTGTAACATTTTGAGGTTAACCGAATATTTTAATAGCCTAAATTTAATAACAATGATCTGATTTAAAAAAATATGATATACTAAAACAAATTCTTATTAATAATTATAAATATTAGTATTCTAAATGATATAAACATACCAGTTGAAGATAAATATAAAATAAACATTGTAAATTTATAACCTAACGTACAGTTGATTTTGATTAAGGTCAGTACAATTAAACAAAATGAAACTCACACACAAAATGTAAATAGTTGTGAAGTAGAACTAAAAGAATCTTGTGTTTATCAAATCAATGGAATAATAATTGGTGACAGGTGGAATAAATGTTGAAATGTAAATGTGTAGGAGTGAAAGTATTTAGTGTTTAGTATAGAGGCTGGACATGGGAATGGAACGGAACGAACTGCAAAATAGAAAGTTGGCAACGGTCATTAGGTTTTTATTTTCCATTCCGAGTGCAAAGAAGGTATGAGAAATATAATCATATAAATTTAAATTTTGAATTAAATATAAATAAAACTAGAGATATTTGGTAAAGTGAAAATTAAAAAAAAAAAATGTTACAACATTCGGGACAGCATGTAAAAACAAACTTATTAACAAAATTGAAATGGAATGTGGTTCAGTACGGAAGAAACATAATCGTACTGAGAAGTGCATTGTAGGCCATATTGTAATTGTAGGACTCGGGCACTTTAAAAATAATTTTCTTTATGCAGTTTTATGATAGGTATTATAGCAACAAGGTATATGTACCGTATTTAATTTTTGGACATAAAAATAACACTTTTAATATATTGAATCAAAGAAATAAATAAAGAAATAGAAATTATATATAAAAAAAAAAAATATGAAGATTGTAATATAAAATCCGGACAAGTAAGATTTAAACCAAGCCTTGAAGGTAAATACCTAACCATAGTAATAGGCTACCATTTGAAGAACAGACTATCGAAATTTGAACCTTCAACTAACTTTTTCTTTATTTAAAAATATAAATTAATTAGATTGAACTTTAGAATATAATTAGTAGATACCAAATTTTATAATTAATATATATAAATATGTAAGAATTAAATATATTTGTATGTATATGCCCACAGCTAAGACCCTGAGATAAAAGAAACAATATTGCAATTTATTTGAGCTTGTATTATTTTAAAATGGTCTATCATAAAGTGTTAATCACAAATTTATTATAATATGCAACATTATATTTATATAATTATATTTATGTTTTGTTAAGTAATTAACTGCCATTATATTTATTTTACTAAAATCCCAAGGTTATATAAAACTCACTCTATACTATGCTAAGTTATTAATTTGCAGTGTCAAGGTAATTTAAATAAGATAAATTTTAACATTGTATTAGAACGTACAACAAAGTACATTCAACGTAAACAAAAGAAGATAAACAGAAGTTTTCCAAAGAACTCAACAGGAAGTGATTAGGATATTGCAATATCTTATCTATAAATAAATTTATATTACCTTTTTTCTGGTAAGACACACTAATCACTGTTGATTTCAATGTTTACTGCAGTTTCGGGCTGCGTGAGCTCATCATCAGCTCTTATAAGGTTTTTTCTTAGTACAAATCATTCCAATCGGAGCTCGTCAATGTTTAAAAACAATGATGAATGCATTGACCAGCTTCGTATGGAATGATTACTACAAAAAAATCAAAACCTTATATGATCTGATGATGGGCTCACGCAGCCCAAAACTGCAGTAATTATTGACATCAACAGTGGATTAGTGTGACGTACCAAAAAAAAAAAGAAAATATAAATTTATTTTTAAATAATAATCACTTCCCTGTTGAGTTGTTCGGAAAACTTCCGTTTATATTCTTTTAGTTCTAATGTAACATTTTAAATTTTATAAGAAGACTAAAAATAAAACTTGAGATTTGAAAAATGTATCGAGAAATTTATGGCCGAATTGAGAAAAGTAACCGAGAAATGAATTTTTTTCTCAACGGTTATTTTTTGTTACTGCTTGAGAGTTTCGAGATCTTGCACGCCCTACAAACAAGTATTAAATAAAAATTAGATAGCCCAGTATCAGTCATTTCATTTTGTAACATTGATAATAAGTTGAACAGTTTATAGAAATATGTTGACTTTAGTAAGGTAACATTTTAAAACATGTTTTATTTTTAATAAACAAAAAGAAAAACACATGTGAATCTTAATTTACTTTGTAATTAATTAAGACAAGTTCTCGAGTACTGGATGTAATCTTAACCCTTCCCACTCCAATTACTGGGGACCCAGTGTTGCTATCAACTCCATTTAATTTTGAGCGAATATTGCACTTTAATTTGTTTACTACAAAAAAAGTGTTTCTGTCAGTTCTAAAACGCTGATTTTTTTTTAGTTTCTTCTATGACTAAAGTATAGATTGGTATAAAATAAAACATATATTTTAATTTTCAAGTATTTTTTAAAATATTTATTTATTGAAAAAAATTTAAATTTGTAATAAAAAACCGGGAAAAACAAGAGATTTGGAAAAATGTTAAAATGTTCAATGGGAAGACCTATATTTGTTGCTTGCTTTTTGTTGTCTATATCCTTACAAACAAAATTAAGTGGTTTACAAATGTTTTAGACACAAAAATACATTAAAAACAAGTTTTTTTGTAAAAAATTAGTTTTTATGAGAAAAATTTGTTTTAACACCAAGTTGTACAAAATTACATCAACTATTTATTTTATTGCTTAGCAACAGCATTATTTACGTCAAAACAAGTAAAGCTTTTTTTCAAAACTTATTGGTAATATTGGAATCACTCAGGTTCGAAACAAAAGTTCCGTCGCCACTCCCGTCATTATGTAACAAGCTGCCTTCGTCTTAGTTCATTTTATTTCACAACAATCATTATTGTAAAAAGAACAATATTAAAAAATAAACTTTTGAAATTACACACGATAAACTAGTACAACAAAATTAAACAACGCGTAGGCTCACTAAAATACTGCGTAGTAAGTAGGAACCAAACAACGGCGAGAGCAGACAGCTGTTTACGGAGCGGCCAAAGACGGCAAACATTACATTTTCTAAGATTTATTTACCACAGAAACTGAACTCAAATGGTTCTGAAAAAATTCCACAGATAACAGCACATCTCAAACTTTAACAATAGCGGTCATCAAAGTAACTACGTCTGTTCAAATGCAATCAAAGAACGTTATCAGAGCGAGTTCGGGGCTCGCCTGACATAGGAGTTCGTGCGGATTAGTAGGGTGCGGGGCTGCCCCGACACTCGAGTGGAAAGGGTAAAGGAATTTATGTTCTGAATTTTCCACATTAGTAAAACCAGATTCACCACTTCCAGAAGTTTAAAATAATCCCTGTATTTTAATTTAAAACTAATCCCTCACAAATTATAAAATAAATAGCATCGCTCACCTGTGACTGTACAACTGACATTTTCAGACCCAACGCTTGCAGCTGGTCATGAAGCAGATCATTCTGTGAATTCAGTTCTTTGATTCTGTCGCTCAATACACTCATTTCCGCTTGTAATGCTGCTTCTCTATTCCGACAGCTTTCTTGTTCGATCTGTAAAACCTCAACTGCTCGGTTTCTATCAGCTTCGAGATCACTTACAAGCTCCGTAACCTTTTTCAGTTCATTTTTGACGGACGTGAGTGTCTACAATCAGAGGAAAAATATGTATTAAAACTTGTTCAGATCAATAAACAATGTTGTTACAACTTGAGATAAGATTCAATTTGTTATTCAATTTTAAGTTAAAACAGTGCATGTTAAACAATAAAGCAGAAGTAGGGTGATAAAGCAATATTATTAAATAAATTTTGTAATACAGTAGACTCTCCGGATCGCTAATCTACAGTCTCAATCCGGCCGTGCACTTCACCTGTACGTCCACCAATCTGGCGCTCACAGAGTGACGGCAGGTTATTCAACTTTTCAAGTCCCTGCATGTATGTGAGTCAGAGTGTCAGTTTTTACTGTACAACGTAAACAGCCATTGTGCCGTCATTTGCTCGCGTGTATCAGTAGTGATTGTGCCTGTTCTGTATACTATTGTATTAGTGCAAAGTCGGAAAAACAAAAACATGTTACATTGATTTGGATAAAAAGTCAGAAATTTTAAAACGTTTGGAATTAGGTGACAACATTGGCTAAGAAGTTCAACATTGGCCATGCTTTTTATAAAAAAGAAAATGGACAAAATTAAGTCTTCTTCAAGAGTAGTGAATAATCTTGTGGATGATCCTGACAACGGCTGACATAGACGCCTGGTTAGCCGGAGATGAAGAAGAACAAATTCAGATCGTGACAGACAATGAGATCACAGCAGACGTACTGTACAGGGGTGAAGAAAACGAGATGAAAGAGGGGATGAGGTCTCCGCCGATAATAATAAACAATAACAAACACCGATATGGCTCTGAATGCTTTCACCACTTTAATCTAGTTGGCTGAGGAAAATGGTGCTTCCGTATCTGATATCATAACACTAAAGAGATCGCAGGAAAACGTGTTGAGGCTTTCCGTCAATTAAAAAAAGGAAGATATAAAAAATTTTTTTGCTAAAATTTAAACGTTTTATAGTTCAATTTACTTTATTGTACTGTACTTTTAAGAAATTAAGCATTTTATTCTTGTTTTTCTTTACACTAATATAATGTATTGTATTATATTACTGTATATTATAAAGTGTGTTTGGCGGTATAGTAATTAGAAATCACACATGATTGTATATAATCAATGTTTTTATGTTAAATTTTCGTTTTATACCTAATGTTCCACTAATCTGGCACTACCAATCCCGATATAGTGCCGGATTAGTGAGATCCTACTGAAATTTTGTTAATTTTATAAAAAATCGGTAAAACCCACGCGATTACTCTGCATTGCTTAAACGACAGGTATTTTGTACGTTCGGGCTCCATGTTTCAACATTACTCGACAAGAAGGAATTCTTGAGCCAACATTATATGTTTGAGGAAATTAAAGAGATATTGTGGCAAGAAAACGTGCTGAAACAGTGAAGCAGAAAACTATTAAAAACTTCTTCAAGTTGTAATGGTTAGTTACGTTAGTTGTATGTTCTTGTTTTTAGTTTGCTACAATAAATCTCTAGGATTAAATTTTCATTCCTCATGTTTATTTAAAAAGTTTTGGTACAGTAATGTAGGTTCTTTTTTATTAAAACCGTTCAATACTGTTCACAAAATAAATTTTTTCATTTCTGTGTTTTACTTAATTGCAGTCCAGTACTGTATATGTACATTACAGTACCATAAGTTGATGTACCATAGTGTAGGGTATCGGCACAGCGGCTGCGATAGTATGTGCGGCTTTCCATCGCTCTTAACTCCGGGAAATCCGGATCGGCCATCCGCCCCATTAGTCCGAATTTTTGAGAGTCTACTGTACTAAAAACACTGACAATCGTATCAAAAATTTTTTTAACCTTTTGCGCTCGAAATGTCACACCCGACACATAGACAACTGGTGTCCCATGAGCTTAGTCCTCTCAGGTCACATGGCCACCGTGAGTGGCCGTTCGTTCATCAGCTGGTATCAGCTGCCATTTTGACCAGATGGCATTAACAGCTTGGAATTATTGGCAAATATTACTTATTTGAAATAGAAAACATGGTATTGCATAGTATTTTAACCTCATAAAGACGTTATAATTATATTATTTAAATAACATAAAAACCGAATAGATTATTGGTGAGAAACAACCAATAGTCATGTTTTAAATGACAAAGTACAAGTAATCCTATAGAAAATGTTTTAAAATTGTACAAACTTACATTACAACTTAACCCTACAACTGTCAGACTGCTCAATTTGAGCACTCGTGGTGGTGTGGCACTTGGAATAGGTCTACTTTGACAACTCTACTTGTATTGAATATTTCATCCACTAAAATTCATCCAATCGCAATAAAACAAAAACCGTAGGAAAGGAAATGGCTTAAACTTTAACGTTTGTATTTACACATTTTTCTCTAAAACATATATTTACATATTTAATCATCGTTTTAAAATTGTAGTTTTCTGTAAACCTATTTCTGCCTGAAATCACAAAGAAATTACTCAACTTTGTCACTTCTCTAATGCTTAATATCGCTTGACAGAAATATTTTGACAATAAAATAGATATATCATTGGATTCATCAAGATTTTAACTATCTAAAACTGGCTTACAATCAGACATCACTCTTATACTTTTGAAAATATAAAGGTTTCTGTTAATATATAAAGGTTTCTGTTAAAGTTTTCAACCAATGAAACAGCACATTTTGCATTCGAGGTGTCGCTTACAATTGGTTGTCTTTCTATTGATATCTTTATATCGTTTTGTAGGGAAAACTTCGATCTTTCGTTTGGTGTAAAGTAAACTAGATTTTACTGGTTAGATGTTATTCAAACAGCAGTGGGAAATACAGACTTTCGTAGAATTCAAACCACCGTTTGAGATCGCAAAGTAAGCCTGTTTCCCACGCTGTTCCAACGGTCATTTTATCCGTGTGAACTTTGGACAGTTTATTCTAGTTTTGTGGAACAAGTAATACAATGTGAAATAGTTTACAACATGAGAATTTACAAGTATACAGATAAATCTTATGGTTTATTTTCTACACTTTCTTATAATAATATTTCATTTTTGGGCAAAGGATATATTCCTAAATTACTATTCAAACTAGGCCTAGTTTTGACAGCAGTTTGTAGTAGGAACATAAAAACTAGTGTTTTCAAAATAAGAAATTGATATATATTTTTATACAGTTCTATTTATAATTAAATGATGAAACTTTGTACATTTTTAAAGATATTACAAACATTTTTATTACTTTTTATATAGGCCTAAAGTTGAACTTTTCCCTTTCGTTACTGAACATTTTTTGTTTCTTGAGCTAATAACTTTGTAAATTTTACATCAATAAATTTTTTACTGGCATAAATCAATTCTTTGAACTTTTCTCTACGAAAAAGCTATTGAACACTTTTGGATTGGTTTATAATTCAGGGTGTCTAGTGAAATTCCCTGACTTTTCCCTGACTAAATAACTTTTTCCCTGACCAATTTTAGAAAAAAGCACAAACAAAACCATGCTAATTTAATTTTAGTAAATCAATCAAATTATATTGGTGAGCAAATAAATTTTTAGGGAATTAATTTTAAATATTTAATTAAACACGGTTATATTATAACAGTTCAATATTTAATACTATCTATGTTAATGTACCAACCACCAGCAGTTGCAAATTACGCATTTATGACTATAAATATTGAATTACTCAAATTATATATTATTACATTATAACAAAAGAAATAACTACAGTAATTGGTTTTTGTAATCCAGCTACCAGTATAGATTTGCATTGAATATTTAATTAATTGATACGAAGATACCCAAATTCGAAAACATTTAATAATAAAACTAACATTTTTAGAAATAGAACGTTAGAGAAAGGTTTCAAAGTCATATCACGGCAAGTGCATTGGAACAAGCTGCCACAATCACTCGCTTAACTTGCCGATTATTGTTTTTACATATCAGAATACATAGTTTTCTTATTGATCAATTCAGAAGTTCATCTTATCTTTAATGTTTGTTTTCTCAATTAAAAATTGTATTAATCTATGATTGTAAATAGTTATTTTTAACTATTTTCCTTAGAAATTTTATTTTTCCCTGACCTTAACCTAAATTCCCTGGATTTTCCCTGATTTTCCAGAAAAGTAAAATTCCCTGACTTTTCCAGGTTTTCCCTATTTTTCCTGTTGCTAGACACCCTGTAATTACTATATTTGTCAAATTTTTGAAAATATGCTTGCACACGCACCGAAATAGCTTTGCATTGCAAAAAATGAGTTGGACAGTTGTAGGGTTAATTAATTTAAATAATCCATTTCTGTAACTTCATATTATTTCAATTATCAATGATTTATCTCATTACTAACAATGATTAGCACAATATTTAGTGAAAATTAATTTAGAGGTTATATTATTGAGCTCAACATAGTTGTTATAAAAGGAGGGAAAGCAACCATGTGTTGACGTTGATCACATAGTTCAAAAGTTTTGCTACAGATTCCAGCACTTTACAAAGAAAATAATATAATTTTGTAAAAAAATTTGATTTCCATAGATACGATAGTAGTGCTATGTTCATTCATGGTGCCCATGCGAGTGTTCGCTGGATTTTGCACACGAGCTGGGAGATACAAGATTGTGAAAACATTTCCAAGCTGATGTATTAAATGGGGTGGCCACTTCCAGAGAACTCCAGAAGAACTTTTTTAAAGACCTTATTCAAGCGCAAAGGGTTAAACTAAGATGGCGAAAAACCGTCCTGTTTTCATGTTATAATTCAGTTCATGATTAAACTGTTGAACAAAACAAAAATATATATCTCAGATATACACAATCACAGCAGTATTGTGTTGTAAACCATCTTTAAGTTTAAAAAGTTCAGTAAACAATATAAACAGAGAATTGTTAAGAAGTCGTTTTCATTACCAAAAACAAGTCGAATAATGACAAATATAAGTAATCTCCTACGGTACCAGGAACTGGCACATACTTTCTCACAAATATATTTAAATTACTAAACAGATTCACTGTGACTTGTAGGGTGGGGTAGGAGAGTATTTTATTAAAGTTGGAGATTAACTAATAAATATTATTATTATTATTATTATCTAGAGAGAAAACTATTCGATAGATTTCGAAAAAATTTGCACCAAACACGTCAATTAGGTCTTCATAGATGCACGAAAAATGGTTTTGATTTTTTTTTTAAAACAACCCGCTTTATGGCCAAAAAACCCCCAAAAACAGTTATTATTATTATTAGCTAAACGAGAATTTTTAGAAAGATGCGGGTTTCTGTATATGGTAGGGCACATTAAAGGCCAAATAATATAAATAAAATAATAAATAATAAACAATAAATAATACAAATAAGCCAAATTTTATCAAAATCGTTAGAGCCGTTTTTTAATAAAAAAATAATAACTGATTTTTTGGGGGTTTTTTGGCCAAAAAGGGGGTTGTTTTTCAAAATTGTTCAAAACCCTTTTTCGTGCATCTATACAGGCGTACTGGACATGTCTGGTGCAAATTTGGTTGAAATCAATCGAATAGTTTTCTCTCTAGCTTTGTATACTTTTATTAAAGTAGGCGATTAACTAATAAATATTATTATTATTATTAGCTAGAGAGAAAACTATTCGATCGATTTCAAACAAATTTGCACCAAACACGTCAATTAGGTCTTTATAGATGCACGTAAAAAGGTTTTGAAAAATTTTGAAAAACAACCCCCTTTATGGCCAAAAAACCCCCAAAAATCAGTTATTATTATTGTTATTAGCTAAACGAGAATTTTTAGAAAGATGCGGGTTTTTGTACATGGTAGGGCACATTAAAGGCTACAAATAAGCCTAATTTTATCAAAATCGTTAGAGCCGTTTTTTTATAAAAAAATAATAACTGTATTTTTGGGGGTTTTTTGGCCAAAAAGGGGGTTGTTTTTCAAAATTGTTCAAAACCCTTTTTCGTGCATCTATACAGGCGTACTGGACATATCTGGTGCAAATTTGGTTGAAATCGATAGAATAGATTTCTCTCTAGCCTTGTCTACATACAGACATACATACATACAGACATACATACAGACAGACATTTTGTAAACACCACTTTTTTGCACTCAGGGGGTCCCAAAACGGATATTTCCACAAAAATCTCAACATCGATTTTTTTTGCGATCACTATACTTTCTCTATACTATAGTATAGTGAGAAAGTAAAAATTAAGTTAACTACAAATTAATGTAAGTTAACTGAATTGATTTTGATAAGGAATTCATAGCTTGAGAAGATTTCTCAATAAGTGAATTTATAATAAAAACTTTTGTGTTAGATTGAACAGAAAGAAAAGGTTGCCTTGTACATCCTGAAAACATTTCTGCTCCTTACCCAAAGCAATAGTATGGCGACCTTTAGCGGACCGGTAGTATAGTGAATACGAAGGTCTTGGGCCTGTTGTTTAAGACTCACCATCCTTTCCCAAGAGTTGTTTCTTCCCCCTGCTACTGTATTTTGTTTTTAATCGCTGTTAAACTTTGTGAGTGAAAGTGTCATCATGAGTGGACAGTGAAAGCGTGTTGTTTTATCTTTAAATCAAAAATGGGGAGCAATTTAGGTGATTCAATAAGAAAAGTTGCAAGTGATTTAGATGTTGGGGAAGTGACTGTGGGGGATTGGAGACGAAACAGATCAGAAATTGAAAAGTGGGTAGCTCAACGGTATTCAAATAAAGACGAGGCTAGACAATCAATGAAAAATAATTCGACCGCGCAGTTGAACCGCTGACGTGAGTTGAGCAAATTTCCAAAATTAAGTTTATAGACCGATATTTTAGGGTTTCGACCAACAATTTGGGAAATAGGTCTATTCACGACGGTGCTGAATAGCTGCAAAATGGTTCGCACGCCATTCCGCATATTGGGAGTATCTTCAATAACACAAAGCATTGCGTGCTTCGCACGCCATTCCACATATTGGGATTGTCTTCAA
>JAGFPH010015197.1:0-21755 GCA_018207615.1 Philaenus spumarius | reverse complement strand
TCTTTATTTCCATAGCAAAGATCAGCTATTGCAGCGACCCTTATGGTGAGACCTAAGGACGGGAGTAGTAAATGAGTACCCGATCATTCTCTCCAGAACACGTTTTCGGGTGTGATTAAGGGCACTCCAAATGGGGGAAAAAAATTGTTTTGATCGATTTTTAGTTTTTTATGGTTTTTATTCTCTTGTTCTTCCTTTCTCCAAAAATATACAACATGGTATGGTTATAATAATCTTTATGTCCGAAAAACATAAATAATGTAAGCGTTACCATAGTTTTCCTGTTTTTTTTTTAGTAAATAATATATTATATATGCATACATAAATATCTTAGTAAAATTATGCAAAACAGCCACAGCCGGAGACCAGATATCTAGTCATATCCCGTCATACCACCGTTTGCTTTACTTCCGCCCTCCTACCGGCAAACCACAGATTAGATATCTGGTCTCCCTAACCTAGATTCGAACCCAGCATCTTCTGATCAGGAAGACGCAATGTTATCCACTAGGCAAGGCTTGATTAAAGAAAACTGACAAATTAACAAAACTTCAGTTGCTTTTCGATCGGTATAAATATTACGTGTAAAGTAAAAGATAATTTTATCAGCACCATCTAGGAGTGGTTATAGGAAGTTTGCTTGGTTGCTGTTAAAGTTTGAATCTGTATAATTTGTATTCGTGAGAGGTTTATGGTCGTGCACAAACAAAATTTATTGGTTATGCCCTTTTTGATAGACACCATCGATATATGGTGCTGAAAAAGAACCAGACAATCCCACATACTGTACAGGAGGCCATTAGCGAAAGGTAGGCTACTTATGAAACTTTGGCTTTTACGTTTTGCTCGTTTCCCGAAAATCACGTTTTTGTTATTTATAATACACATATCTGGAAAACTATCTAAGATATCTTTACCAAATTTTTACCACATGTATATAACACAATTATCTAGTTAATAACACGAATTTTTTTAAAATATTTCAAGTAATGAAAAAGTTATATAATAATAATAAAAATATTTGTAAAAAGTTTTTTTTTTAAATCATAACTTTTAGGTTTTTTTTATTTTCTTGTGTACGGAACTAGAAAAAAGGTACAATTTAGAAAAAGAAAAAAATATGAGTCTATCTTAATTACAACTTAAGTTATGTCTATTATAGCTAACATTGTCGAAGATAGACATTCGGAGTGCCCTTAAAAACTTTACATATTTGTGTTCGCACTCTAACGGGCGTATTTTACGTCCGAATTTGGTACACATGTTGATTGTCTACATGGCTAGGACGGGTTAGTTAGCCAAAAGAATCCAACAACAGGAAGCACCTTTTTACCAGAAATAATTGTTTTGTGATTTTTCGTACCAAAATGAAACTGTTTTTAGTTTTACGTAAAAATAAATATAGGTGATTATTCTGCACATTTTGTATTTTACACGACTCTATAGGTCGTTTGATTCCTGCAAAGACTATCAAAACGTAAAATACCATAAAGTACTTTTAAGGGCATCACCGACACAAACGTAGGTCGAGTTAGAGTTATTTCACACCTACCCTTCTGTCGTGTAACCGACTTCTAGCCGATAAGTTGCCGACGCTGACTTGAAATATAAGTCCGACTTTTTATCGTTTACACGACCACGACATTTGTCGGGCATGTGTGAAAACTGTCGTATATTCTTCGTCCCGATTGTCGTATATACGGCATCGTTAAAACGACAGCCGGGTAAGTGTGAAACAGGCCTTATAGTCAAGTCTTACGACGCGGGGTTGCTAGCTCTGGATGACTCTTTTTAAAGGCTTAACTCTCGCTTGATGACTTCTTGTTGCTACTTACTGCATCGACTTTAAGTGATGATGGCCGAAGACGTTTTCGCATTTTCGTAGTAAACGCATTTATTTGCAAAGTCTGTTTCGGCGAATAAAGGTCTAAAGGGTGACGCCGGATGAGTATATCCCGTGTTAATCCTCCGCCGAAGTGAAATCCACCCCGGCTTTCTTTACCGACTCGGCGACCGCTAACGTGCCCTCCCTCCAGGCTCACTCTCTTAGGATTAAACCAGACTTCAGAACTTGCAAACAATTATCTCGGCTCTAGACTTATACTTTAGCAATTACACTTCTCGCTGTGTTTATTTATTAACTCGAGCAATAATTCATTTCTCCTCAACTTTTGGCTCTAATGAATTTTTCAAGGAGGGGAGCGGATCTCATTTCGTTACTGGAGCTATGGATCATGAAAACAGCTGTCGGAGCTTTGAAGTGTTGTTTTTTGTGTTTAGCTTTTATACAAACATTTTGAATTATAATTGTTTATCGCAGCGCTTAAGGGGCGTGAGGGGGGGGGGTTATCTTTTGATGTCGGATTAAACTATTCAACGTCGCTACTGTAAAGGAAGTAAGAATTGTTTTTATAATAATTTGAATACGGTGCCATCTTTCCCGTTATGAAAGGATAATCCGAAGCTGTCACAAGGTGTAAGTATTTTAGACGTTAAGAATTGTGTTTCAATATTTCAAGCAATATCTATTATACAGAATGGTTATAAAGTTACTTCCCCCCCCCCTTTTGTGTTTGTTAAAACAAACAAATATCCTTTGGGGAACGATACTAACTTAACCCAAAGTATCTTTTGAATCAATCGGAAATTTTGAGTGTCCCCTAAAAATGGGGGTTTTTCGTGGCAACTCAAATTTTTTAAATAGGAAGTATGGTCATGTGATACCTCATTTTAAACTTCTATTTAAGACTAAGAAAATAACATAAAGAAAATTAAAATCGGACCACCCAAAACAAAATGGCGGCCCTAAACGTGTTGAAATAAATCGACATAAAGTTGCTAATATCTCGAAAAGGAAGAGTTTTTAGAAAACATTTCAAGAGACAAAAAATGTTTATTTCAAAGTGTTTGACCTAAAACATTGCTTCCAAATCGATTTCGTAAATTTTATTTTTTACAAAACTTGCTAAGATGGAGGAGTAAAAATAAAATTTACGCAATCGATTTGGAAGCTATTGTTCGATAATCGAAATCGACTCCTAGATCGGGTAATTTTCAAGATAACAAGCTGAGACTCAGCATAAATGTTTAAAATATATATTTTAACTCCTACGTCAAGTTTCAATTCGATATATTAAAATTCGGCCAATTTAGAATGAGCCAAAGCTTCATATATGAATAAGATGTCCCCTTTTAGTGATTTCCCCCTGCTGCAAAATACATACCTGCATTATCGATTTTTTTCCAGACAAACCATTGCTCGGACGAAATAAATACATATGACCTTTTTTGTTGAAAAATACCTCCCCTACACGTTGGTATTTTTTATTTTTCTCTATCTTCATCCCAGCTCGAAATATTAACGATAATCGGAAAAAAATGATAATCGATTTATTTTTTCGACTTTGGGAAATCGATAGAATGGTAAACTTTTTTTTATGTTAATCTACATACTTTAATGTACTTATAAAAAAAATCAGCCGTATTGTAAATTACTGGAACTTTTGGTCTAAATTGACCCCTACCTACTGGCCTATGTTTTCAGGATAAACCAGTGAGTTAAAAAAAAGAAAGAAAACGGCGCATTGTATCTAAACTAGGCCAAATTCGAATGAAAGTTACTGAACATTTTTCATTCATCTCTATGTATAAAATCAGATCCTATATATCCCACTAAAGTCTTAAAAATTTCTTGCTCAGTCATACAGGGTTTAAAATTTTACTTTCAGTGTTCATTGACAAATATTACTTGAGGGCTCCGCTCGCCAACCCCCGCGGTAACTTGCGTCGAAGCAAATGCAAAAAGGTTTTTTCCATAAATAGGACCTACTATAAAATTCTTATATGTCTTATTTATTTTTCATTAGGATGTAACATAGTGGTTTCTTATTTTTAAATTACTTGATTTATTAAGGGCTTATTCCCTAGCTTTAAGGACAATATAACAATTTACATTTTTTATAGGAGTTGTTACTACATTTTCACCCCTTAGCAGCACGCGACAAAATGTCAATGTATGATATTTTTTTATGTACGTTTTAAGAAATAAACGTTTATATTTTCAGTTCACTAACTTTAAGGAAAATTTGTATTGTTTTAGAGTTTTTTATCATATTTTCACCCCTTAGCAGCACGCGACAAAATGCACGTCTAGTTTAATTTTCCTATGTAGAAAGAAATGTACAAAATGTCAACTTTCTAGCTTTATGGAAAGTATAAAAACTAATATTTATTGTTTTACAGGTTGTTTCAACCCTTAAATCAAAACTAATTCTAGCCTATGTTACTCAGGGATAGTGTAGCTTTTTATTAGTAAAACAATTTTTTTCAATCGGTTCAGTAGTTCCAGAGATTACCCCCTACAAACAAACAAATTTTACCTCTTTATAATATTAGTATAGATATAGATGATTTTTAAGGACGCTGTGACATTCTATGCAATTTTTAAAGGTAATACATGTTATCTTTTACTGCTACTAAAAGCTAATGTGGAACTGTGGACTGGGAAGGAATTTAGAAGTTACAAAGTCATTTAAAAGTTCCCAGAGAAAAGCGTCTAGTATTAGCAGTATTATTATCCCCTCAATAACAAAATACAAGGACTATCGTCCTTGGAACTATGATTTTGAGACTTGATTTTTTTTAGATATTCATGACTGACGAAAACTAAAATCTACAGAGAAAGGTTTAATTTATTCAAGTATGATAACTGCCAGGATAAGATTTAATGAAAAAATCCCTAAATTAAAGGTGAACACAGTGAGCAGCATGAACTTTTCCTGCAAGTAAGAAGGGTTGACAACTCAAACGGTAGGGAGTGGGAGTCGTCTACTACTGTAGAGTATCCGTTTAACTTAGAAATACTGAAAAGTTGGTTTAAGCTAAACGCATGTCTTATTTTAGCTAGTCATCGTTGTGTCTGTTTTCCAAGTGCATTTAAAATATAGTCCTTAAACTGAAGGACGATAAAGTTAATTGAATAAAGTCCGCAAGCGTCTTCCATTGTACCAACCCAAACATGTCACAGACGCCCCAACCTATGGTTTGTATCAACCCCGACGAAGAAAGGTTAAATAATTCACACGCACAGATTGAAATAACTCCCGAGACAGGCCTGTCATATCTGCGCTAGACATCACAACATGTGCTCTGTCTCCTTCTTACATATGTATCTGTCTATATCCGTCTCACTCTTACACATGTATCTGTCTATAACCGTCTCGAACTAATTTTGGAACCATGAATGACGGCTCGCTACCTCAATCGTATGAATTGAACATGAATGGAGTGTGGAAGTTTTTCCGAGGGCTTGTTTACCAGGAAGGGAGGTAAAAGTTCTGCCCGGTGTCCAGAATCGTATGGTAAATATGGACATTGTAGCGAGTCCTACGTTTGTTCGTTTTAAAAATTCTTTAAAATAAAAGGGCCAATTCAGAACCTTTTTAGGATCTGACTGTCAGTCACAGAAAGGATAAATGTATCACAATGGTTTGGCGGTTATAAAGTATGCTGACCCGCGTATGCCCCTGTAATCACAACACCAAAAATATTTCACTATGCACTTTCAAAGGGGATCAAAGTTTGGTACCCCCAAAAATAAATATTCCACTTCGTGTTACTGACGTGTACAATATAGTTTTAACGGGTCTTAAACACTAAATTCAAAGATAAAAACATTATGAATTGCATTTAAGTCTTGATTGATATTAGGTAGGCCTACTGGCAGGACAGACCGTTGGTTTCAAAATTGTTTAAAACACTAGACATTTTATACTTATTAGCGAATTCCATAGGAAAGATGAGATATTGCAGTGACTTGGCAAGACGAAAGATTTAGAGTAGTTTGAGTAGTGAATGAGCGCCGATCATGGTCCCTAGAACAATTTTTGGAGTGATAGTAAATATTTTATATGTATGTATGTGTGTGTTCGCAATCTAACGGCCGCATTTTTCGTTCGATTTGGTCCAAATTCGATACACCTACTGGTTTCAAAACTCGTTCAGACGAGTTAGACAGCAAAAAAATCCAACAACCGGAAGCACACAGTTTTTGAGATTTTTCGGGCTAGAATGAAATTAGTTTTTTTAACTACAGTTTTTTAACCATAAAAGTACCAGGTTAAAATCCACCCAATTCTTAATCTGAGGCGGAGGTGTAAACTCGCAAAGCCGGGTGCAAACATATTCTGATATATTTTGTATACGCAGGCAGCTATTCAGCGCCTTCGTGGTAGACCCATTTCCCAAATAGTTGGTTGAAACCCTAAAACATATATAATTTTAGAAATTCGCTCAACTCACATCAACGGTTCAACTGCGTGGTTTAGTTATTTATCTACAAATTGTTCAGAATGTTTTACGTAAGAGGTTATGTTTTCGTAATGAAAATATTTATTTGGATATTACGTCATCAAGATGGTATCGTCACAACTCGGTGCAACAATCCATGAGTCGGAAGACGGTGCATATTACGTCATGTAGATGGCGTCGTCACAACTCGGTGCAAAAACCCTGGAGTCGGAAGTCGGTGCATATTACGTCATCAAAAACAAGATGGCGTCGTCACACCTCGGTTCAAAAACCCAGGAGTCGGAAGTCGGTGCATATTACGTCATCAAAAACAAGATGGCGTCGTCACACCTCGGTCCAAAAACCCTGGAGTCGGAAGTCGGTGCATATTACGTCATCAAAAACAAGATGGCGTCGTCATCTGTCGCAACTCGGTGCAAAAAACGTAGTCCCATAAGAGCCCATGTTGGGGCTCAAGGGGCGGGATGACTACTGATAAGGACTTGAAATAGTGTGGCAGTACTTCGTCCAAATAATGAATTTCTTCTTCATTTGTCGGGGGACTCGCTATTTCTACTATGTCACCAATCCATATAAAAACGCCTAGTTTTCTTAGCGTTTAATTATTCATGTACAGAGTGATACAAAATGATGGTAACAAATTTGTGTACTCGGTTAGAAGTGTAAAAACAAAAAAAGGTTCACGCGAACATAGGTTCGGAAATGCTTCGTTTTCGATTTATGAGCCATTTTTTTTACAAAATACTGAATTTCTTTGGAAGTAGAGAAGATATTGAGCTCAAATTTGTACACCTGTAAAGTTTTTGAAGTATTTGACATTAAACATTTTAAACGGCCGCCATTTTGAAAATTATTTTCCAAAGAACGTTTTGATTTTTCGTCATACACGGTTACGCAAAACATAGGTTCAACATAGGTCAAACATAGGAACAAAGTATGAGTTCAATATATTTTCTAATAACAAAGCATTTTCGGAAATATTTTTATATGAATGCACAAACATGTATATGTTGTGATCTCTTAAAGATTTTCCGGAATATACAGCATAAAATCCTATCGCTCTCGAAGGTACTGCAGATATTTGAAAAAAAAACTTTTGATGGAGATACTTGTAGGCCTATAAGTTATTGATAAACCGGAAGAGAATCCCGACTTTTGTTCACTACTCCTCACCACCAACGTACCATTATTTATTGGTTTTATAAAAGCTTTAGCTATATCGATTATATTATATGACGTGTTGATGCGTTGTTATTAATATTACCTTGGTAATAAATTTTGACACGGCAGGTGGTACGGAACCCTTTGTACGCAGGTCCAACACACACTCCTCAGGTATTTTGTTTTCCGGCAGAGCTTATGTTACCCACGAACCTATCGTAGCCTATTTTGTAAAAATCGCTTCAGGAGAGCTGCAAGAAGAAATCAAACATCCACTAAATAGTGAAGCAAATGCAAAACATAACCTCAAAACCCTAAAATAAAACAACTACACACTCAAATAAGACACTCTGCTGGAACGAAAACGAAAAAATAAAAACCGACAAAGAATTAAATTTACAAAAGAGAAAGATACTTTTTCTTTTTCCTCTGGAATTGGGACAGACGCGGACGGCCCTTCGGGAGAATACGGTAATTGGAGCGAAAAGAACCAACAGTGGAAACGGGAGAGGGGAGGGGACACGCACACACACCCACTAATAAAATAATACACACATCAAAAGGAGAGAGGAAGAATAAGAAGAACAGGCACGTGTTGTACTTTCTCAAAGGAAAGAAACTTTTATCTCATCTCGTGTTCTCGAGGAAACTCGGGGTTTTCCAGTAAACTTTTATTTTCTTAGTCTTTCTACTTTGTTTGGTTTTCTGGGCAATTGATTAAACCTTTGTTAATATTTATTTTCGTGCATTGAGCAGGCGGCAATTTAGATAATTATGCACGACCCTTGACCCTTCTAAATACAATAAAGACGATTTTAAGCATTGTTTCTAGTGATGCGCTGTTCATCTATTGCAGAAAAAAAAGCACACAACTGTCAATAAGATTTCAGAATTAGAATTTGTAAATTTATAAAACAGAATTAACAGTTGAAAGTTGATTTTATTTATTTGTATTATTATTATTACTATTTTTTTTAAGTGTTAACTTCTATAGGCGCAGATCGGCACTATGTTTGCTAGCAGGTGAATATTATTTTACCGTCACGCATTTTCTGAAACGCTCTCTTCCAACACACATTTTATGAAACGCTCTATTCCGTCAGTTTGAAAAAGTTTTGTGCTTGCCGAGATTCGAACCAGCAGAGTCCATCAATATACACTCGTAGCCAGTTTGGCCACTAACGCATGACAAGTTTAGTATATTTGAGTTGGGTATATAAGTGTAACAGATTGTCCTACGTCATAGGCTTAACCCGTTAACGTTAACACAATGTATAGTTTAATTGGTAATACCTCTGAAATGGACATTGTGCTTCCTCATTTCGAAAGTTGTGTTAAAAATGGATATTGTGCTTCCTAATTTCGCATACAATTAAAATTTTTCCCACTTACACACTTCTTCAGAAACGGTTAATTTAATTCAATTACAAATGAAAAAACATGACCGAGGCCGGGATTTGAACCCGGGACCTTTACCATTCCGTGGTAACGCTCTACCGTCCGAGCCACCCTGATCATTCCAGATATTCGTCGATGTTATCGCACTAGTACGGTTTTACTGCATTTATTGAACCAATAGACTGAATACCTCGTGTATCTTAAGTCTTTTGCAGCTTACAGTGGTGTTAATTATTTACACACAACTATTTGAATTAAGAGCTACAACTATTTTACAAAATAAAACATTATCCACTACTTTAAGGTTAATGTAATCTTAGATTTAATTCACTGATTGTCTGCACCGGTCGCTTATGCCTTTACTATATGACGATTTTAATTAACAACTGAAGTGCCAAATTAAACTATTGGCTACAGGTAACGCCATTGCTCCTAAATGGGTACCTTGTCATACAGGATGATGAGGCGTTTGTCCGCCTCGCTAGAGTTGGGGCCAAAAAGCCCTACATTGGCCCCGATCATCTATGTGGAAAGCCCAAGGGCCACCTGAAGAATGTTTTACAAATAAATTCAAAATTCGATGAAAGATAAATTATATTGAAGAGGACCGGATATGATTGTTTCGTCCTGGCATTGTACATCCCTGACTGGAAACCTGTTGTTTCATTATATGCATATCCTAATAACTTGTCTACTTCATGGTTTCAATGGTTTACTTCATCATCAGGGACGTCATTAGTTACCAGCCAACTTTCAAGGTAGTGTCAATACGAATGTAGATTTTCTGAACAGCTGTTTCTAGTAACAAAGTGTCTGGATATGTTCAATATTTCCAAGTAAGAAAACAAATTAACACAAAAATCAAGTAAGCCTACTTAAATATAATTGCATTCTTTTAAGCAAATAGGATTTTCCTTTAGAAGGGTATTGCATAAAGAAAACATACACAAATCAAAGAAACATTTTGAATTTTTAAACTTTATCTATACATATAAATTAAATTTAAGTGTCAGTCTGTGATTTCAAAATATAAGCTTTTATCTAACATCGTATATGGTCGTTCACATATTACAAAAACCTAAACACACATTTATAAATTGTTTGTCTGTCTGTCTATCTGTTTGGCTGGGCTAATCTCCGAAATGGCTGAACCGATTTTGACGAAACTTTCATTAACATGTAGAGGACATTTCAGAGAATATTTTAGGCTACTTTTTATTTCAAAAGTATTTAAAACTAGGGGAGACCCCTGCGTGCTCCGCACGCCAACCCCCAATGGAACCTTCTAAAAACATATGTTATGTTTTATTTATAATAGAGGTGTAGGATTAATAATAACCTCAAAACTAAGATGGTAAATAATGTTAAATGTTCAAATCAAATTATTTCTTATATTTTATAACAACAGTTATAATAACGGTTAAAAACACCAGCAAGGCCCACGTCTACACTATAAACCCTAACCTAAAAGCTAGAAATACAAAAATAATTGCTTCGAATTTTGAAATCAGCTGTTAATGGAAATACAAAACCAAACCGCTATATTATCTGTTATTTTATTCAATAGGTTGCTATGGTAATAAATGTTAATATATGTGTTGGTTTATCATTCTAGGCCTAACCTAAGAATTTTTTCCGACTAAATTTACAAATATTTAAATAAAAAAAGGTTTTTATCGAAATGAATTATAGCCTATGTTACTCAGGAATAGTGTAACTTTTTATTAGCAATACATTTGTTTAAATCGGTTCAGTAGTACCAGAGATTACCCATACATACAAACAAGCAAACAAACTTGACCTCTTTATAATATTAGTATAGATTAATGTAAACAATTTTTTAAATGTAAAAACTATGTACCAAATTACGGATTTTATGGACAAATGTTGGGGATATTGCGTGTCTATTTCGATCTATGTCTTACATTATGTACAGGTCACAGATCCCCCACCCAACTTAGATCCAAGTGCCTCTCTGTTCTAAATAATTATCGTTTCAATAAAAGTTATTATTAAACTTTCTTAAATGTAATAATTATGATTAAAATTAGGGATTCTTTGGTTTGCATTGGCGATACCTTATGTCACCGAACGGGTTGGCGAGCGAAGCGAGCAGTTCGCAGAGCCCCTAGTATACAATGTGTTCATAAAAAACGTATTTAAGTTTATAGAATAAACGGTATCAGTTAACTGACACAAACTTTCTCCCAACTTACTATAGTCAAAATAATATTGTTTTTATCATTTTATTTTTTACTACTTTTTAGAACAAAACAAAAAAATATTATTCTACCTACGTCAATCGTATAAAAAAATTATTGTCCCAGGCGGGATTCGATCGTGTGACCTTTGAATTATTGGCCGTGCTCGCTACCGTGGTGCTACCCCGTGCGGCCGCCGCCGCGATGCTAGATTGACAACACAAAATTGTTTATTTTTAAACATTTCCTCATAATTATAAAACGCCGAAGTTTTGATAAAAGCGGGTGGTATCATTTTGTTTGGCATCTTAAGCACTATAAATACTGAAAATTTGATCAAAATCGTTAGAGCCGTTTTTGAGAAATTTGCATTTTTGTCGTTTTTTATGGGTTTTTAGGGGTAAAAAATTAAAAATTCCAAAAAATGAAAAAACCGCCAGGAGATTTAGGGTTTAGTACCTACATACCAAATTTCATGAAAATCGGACCAATAGTGTCCTCTCTGGTCGTGTATACATACAGACAGACTGACAGACACACACCACTCTAAAAACACTTTTTTGGGTTCAGGGAGCACCAAAACAAAAAATTCCACTAACAATATTTTTGGGTTCAGGGAGCACCAACACAGATAATTGCATTAAACAATTTTTTGGGGTTCTGGGATCACCAAAACAGATAATTCAACTGAAAATTCAAATTCGAACATTTTTACGAAAACAATACTTTCTCCATATACTACGTATAGGGTGGAGAAAGTAAAAATCATTCATAGAACGATGTTAATATAACATAAATTATTCTCGCTGATGAATGCTACTAATACTGTGTCATATTATTGTATAAAGCTACATTATTATACGTTGTGTTGAAAAAGCTCGAAAAGAAAATAAAAACTCCGGAACACTGATTAATTAAAACATTTTTTCCCGCTCAAAAATACACTGAAGGTGATTATCGTAATAGCATTACGCCGAGGACCGCATGTATGTTTTTTAAGCCGGGTTAAAAATGGCTGTTCTGAATAATAACGAAGAGGGTTAGCTTTGCGTTGGGGGGGGGGGGGGGGGGGGGGGGGGGGTGGGGAGATGTATGGTCTGGGGTGTGTGTGGAAGGGTTGGAAAAGTGTTCGTCGGTAAACATCGCCTAAAGGTCGAAAAAACTAAATATCGATTCCATTTTTAAAACAAAAATAATCTCGTTTTTGAGGTTTAATAATATTTTTTTAAGTACGAAAAATACATACTGATCAGTTTGAATTGCCATGAAAAAACTCTGTTGATTGTTAACAGAAATTTCTCTATTATGTTGTTACTTAAAACCCTCTACTGCACCAATTAATTTTTACTTTCTCCACCCTATACGTAGTATATGGAGAAAGTATTGTTTTCGTAAAAATGTTCGAATTTGAATTTTCAGTTGAATTATCTGTGTTGGTGCTCCCTGAACCCAAAAATATTTTTAGCGGAATTTTTTGTTTTTGTGCTCCCTGAGCCCAAAAAAGTGTTTTTAGAGTGGTGTCTGTCTGTCAGTCTGTCTGTATGTATACACGACCAGAGAGGACACTATTGGTCCGATTTTCATGAAATTTGGTATGTAGGTACTAAACCCAAATATCTCCAGGCATTTTTTCATTTTTTTGAATTTTTAATTTTTAAGGGTAATTTACCCCTAAAAACCCATAAAAAACGACAAAAATGCAAATTTCTCAAAAACGGCTCTAAAGATTTTGATCAAATTTAAGTATTTATTGTGATTAAGATGCCAAACAAAATGACACCACCCGCTTTTATCAAAACTTCGGCGTTTTATAATTATGGGGAAATGTTTAAAAATAAACAAGTTTGTGTTGTCAATCTAGCATCGCGGCAGCGGCCGCACAGGGTAGCACCACGGTAGCGAGCACGGCCAGTAATTTAAAGGTCGCGCGATCGAATCCCGCCTGGGACAATAATTTTTTTTATACGATTGACGTAGGTAAAATATTATTTTTTGTTTTGTTCTAAAAAGTAGTAAAAATAAAATGATTAAAAACAATATTATTTTGATTACAGTAAGTTGGGAAAAGTTTGTGTCAGTTAACTGATACCGTTTATTATTTTTGATATTTGTAATACAAATTTGTATTGAAACTAGTACATATCCTAAGAGATAGAAATATTGTTTGTATTACCAAATTTACTTTTGTTACAGTTTAGGAGTAATAAATAGCTTTGTTACTTCAAAGTAACACGGTGCATTAGAGGCAATAAACGCTTTGGGACAGGATAGTAACAATTAATAAATATTACTATTTTAACTTAATCTTTTTTCTAAAAATAATTTTTTTAGTAAACACATTAACATAATCTAACATACTTTAAATTGTTCTTAAGTTATTTTTTATTAAATTTTTTGAACAATCTACATTTTTTAACCCTTTCCACTCGAGTGTCGGGGCAGGCCCGCACCCTACTAATCCACACGAACCCCTATGTCGGGCGAGCCCCGAACTCGCTATGATAACGTTCTTTGATTGCATTTGAACAGACGTAGTTACTTTGATGACCGCTATTGTTGAATTTGAGATGTGCTGCTATCTGCTGCTTTCTTTTTAGGACCGTTTGAGTTCAGTTTCTGAGGTAAATAAATCTTAGAAAATGATGTAATGTTTGCCGTCTTTGGCCAGTCTGCAAACAGCTGTCTGCTCTCGCCGTTGTTTGGTTCCTACTTACTACGCAGCGTTTTATTGAGCTTACGCGTTGTTTAGTTTTGTTGTACTAGGTTATCGTGTGTAATTTCACAGTTTATTTTTGAATATTGTTCTTTTTATAATAATAATGATTGTTGCGAAATAAAATGAACGAAGACGACGGCAGTTTGTTACAAAATGGCGTTAGTGGCGACGGAACTTTTGTTTCGAACCTGAGTGATTAAAATATTACCAATCAGTTTTGAAAAAAGCTTTTCTTACTAGTTTTGATCTACATAATACTGTTGATAAGCAATATAATAAATAGTTGAGGCAATATTGTACAAGTTGGTGTCAAAACTAATTGTTTTCATAAAAACTCATTTTTTTACAAACATTTTTTTTTCAATTATATTTTTTTAAATAATTTATTATTGTGTCTGAAACATGTGTAAACCACTTAATTTTGTTTGTAATGATACAGACAACAAAAAACAAGCAACAAATATAGGTCTTCCCCTTGAAAATTTTTCCAAAATTCTTGTTTATTCTGGTTTTTTGTTACAAATATATATTTTTTTCAATAAATAAAAATTAAAAACATATACTTCAAAATAAAAATATATGGGTTTTTTTCATACCAATCTATACTTTAGTCATAGAAGAAACTACAAAAAAATCAGGCTTTAAGAACTGACAGAAATACTTTTTTTTTAGTAAACATGTTACACTGCAATATTCGGTCAAAATTAAATTGACCTGATAGCAACACTAGGTCCCCAATAATTGGAGTGGAAAGGGTTTAAATACTTTTTGAATTGTAAAAAAATTAATACAGAATTAGTTGGAAATAAAATTCATGGTACAATGTGACTTTGAAGTCACAAACATATATTTTACAAAATATGAGCAAAGTATAAATCATTCTGCATTTGTAATTGAATGTTTGTGTAGATAAATGTTGCAAGCAAATAATATAATTTTGTACTAAAATAACAACAGAAACACAGATGATACAAGGTCGTATATTCACTGCAACAAAGCGTTAAACGCCAGCTGATTTAGTACAAACCATTGACAAACAAGGTATTATAGAGGGACTAAACTCTTAGATTATGAGTTCTCAGGATTCTCCATGTGTAACATGAGAGTCACACAGTGCCATGACGGTCAAAAAAGGACTTATAATAGAAATAGACGGCAGTTGGTGGTATGCTACCTGAAAGTTAGAAGGCACTAAACAAATAGGGAGGAATTATAGAGGGTTTTAAATAAGCAAACAATAAAACCACTTCTTACTTTTGAAGAAAATTTATTAACTTATGTACTGTCAACAAATGTTGTAAACAATACCAAGAAATTATGTTTTTAGACGATAACTGGAATATTGTTTTGCAATTAAATGACAAACATTGTAAAGATAACGGTTTTTGGGTAACTGACGTTAAACATTTTAATCTGTCCTCTATTTTAAAAACAGAAAATAAGGCTTATTGGCAAGTACTTATACAAATTTTATAAAAACTGCGTATAAAAGTTACTACATTAGATATAGTGAATGGGTACTAAAATAAAAATGGCAATACTGTGGAAAATAAGTGTTTTATAACCATTTTTGGTGTTCCTTTTTTTATTATTTTGATATATAACACCCTATCAAAAAGTCATATTATTTACAAACTTCGGAAAACTCTGATACAGAAGTTCATAAAATCCCACATGCACGAAGAATGTCAAGTTGGAAGATTTGTTTGATAAATGAATACAGTGCAAGGATGGTCCCAAAGGACCCTTCCTTTAGCTCATTAGTTATTCATCAATATATCTTAGTAAACATGGGAGTAGTACGATGACAAAATAACCAGCAATATGTAATGATAGATGTTGATTGCTACAGACTAAACTATACCAAGCTTTATTTGTCCTGCTTTGGACTGATTAAAGTGGTACACATTGATCGTTCGATATTTACACAACATAACCACAAATTACATACTTTAAGTAATAACACTAGTTTTTGGGTTAAATTTTCAAATGTCAAAATGTTTTAAATTATATAGTTTGATTCACTAAATCAAATGTAATAGCTACAGAACATAACAGTTTATAAGCTGCAGATCTAAACCAGGTATGGCATACAGAACCTAAACGTTTATGAACTGTGGAACGTAACTGTGTATGAGCTACAGAACAACTGTGTGTGAAGTACACAACTCGAAAGGTTATGCGCTACAGAACTAAACAGGTTATGAGCTGTAGAACAAACCGTGTGTTATCTACAACAATCTACATAATAGAGCTGTTTATGAAATGCAGAACAACAGTGTATAAGGTGCACAACATAAAAGTTTATGAGCTACTGAACCTAACAGACTATGAGCTAAAGAAGAACCTGAGTTGATCAACATAATAAAGCTGTTTATAAGCTGCAGAAAAACTGTGTGAAGCTACAGAACCAAACTATTAATAAAGTACACAACTCAAACGAGTAAAAGCTACAGAACAAAACATTATATAAGTTATACAACCCAATCGTTTATGAGCTACAGAAAAATGCTTACAAACCGCACAAGCCAAAAGTGTACAAGATACAGAACCCAACCATTAAAACATTACAGACCACAACAGTTTATGGGCTACAGAAGCCAATATTTAATGAGCTACAGAACCTAACAATTTATGAATTAATATTACCAAGCAGTTTATAGGCTGCAGAATATAACATCTCAAGAGCTAAATAACAAAACTGTTCGTGAGCTACAGAACGAAACAGTTAATGAAGTACACAACGCAAACGAGTATAAGCTACAGAACCAACCATTATATAAGTTACACTTATTTACGAGCTACACAACCTAATCGTTTCTGAGCTACAGAAAAACTGTTTACAAACCTCACAAGCCATAGGTCTAAGATACAGAACCCAACCATTAAAACATTACAGACCACAACAGTTCATGGGCTATAGAAGCCGATATTAACTGAGCTACAGAACCTAACACTTTATGAAGTAATAGTACCAAACAGTTTATAAGCTTCAGATCTCAAGAGTTACATAATAAAGCTGTTTACGAACTTCAGAACGAACTCGTTTATCAACAATTAATAGTCTAATAATGTTTAATATTAATAAACTATATAATCGTGTGTAGTTCTTAAACGATTGGTTTTAAATAAAGATGGCTAGATTTATTCAAACAAAATTATTTGTCAACTATACACAATCTTACTGAAAAGGTCGAAATCGATATCGAGTTCTTAGTTTTAAGATTTATAATCTTTGATACTTTACCTAAGCATAAAGATATTATTAAACCCTACGTTATGAGATTCTCATCGAGAAGCTATCAGGTGTAAAACCCAGTTTGTAAAAATATACAAGATCACTCCTCCTCTCCTCCCAAAATCACGTCTGCAATACTTAGGCCTACCGCTACATTATGAAGACGTGCAAATATCATAAGTTAACCCCCTCCCCAACGCCAAGACGTGACTGGTGACGGGTGTCAGTCAAACCCACACCCACGACATGGTGTAGACAGACTTCCATTAGGATAACATATGATTCGTAGAGTTAATGGTTCGTAGAAGGAATAACACGAGAGCGAACTGGGAATGTATAATTACTGCGAGGGATATTTAGTGACTAATATTGTGTTGGCAACATCGACGGTTTTGAAATATATCCAGTTACCACAGCAACTGATAATAATTCATAAGTAATAACAGTTGGCACGTTGTTAGTCCTAAAATGTATTTTTTTAAGTTTAATCCATTTATTTAACCGTGCAGTCTCTCAAGTAACTGTTAGAATAAAAAATTGAAAAAACTCTATTGGGCAAACTCTATTGCCCAACTCTATTGTTGTCGATTGTTGTAACTCTATTGTTGAAAACTCTAACAATCATTGAAATCTTATAACAAATATCTTTTAAACTCCAAGCTAAAAGTAGAAATACAAATTTTAATCTAAGCATGCATTCATAACTATTTTAAAGCGCTCATGATGAAATTTTTCTTGGGAATTTAGCAAATACGTCTTAGTTTTTTTCTTATCTCATTTTTAGAACACTGCATGTTTTATACTCATGCCATTCCGTTTGTCCTATGATACAAAACCCATTTTAACACGTTCGCTGCTACGCAAATTTTGTATTTCCTATGCTAGGAGCTGAGCTTTTATTTTTCATATTTATAGCCTAAATAAGTAGGAATTACTTTATTTTTTATTTTTGAACCTTTCTACGTAATGACCACTAATATTTTAAAGCGGACGCACATGTGCCTCCATAGCACATAGGTTTAAAATTGGCGTGCAAATAACGCAATGCATTGTGTATTAAAAATACTCCCAATCTGCGGGTTGGCGTGCGAAGCACGCAATGCATTGTGTATTGAAAATACTCCAAACACGGGGGTTGACGTGCGAAGTACTCAATGCACTGTTTATTAAAAATACTCCCAATACGGGGGTTGGCGTGCAAAGCACGCAATACACTGTGCGTCGGCCGCTTCTCGTAGTGTTCAGTGTCAAGCTCACATGTGCGTCCTTAGCAGTGAACGTGTTAAGCTGTAGATCTCCAGTTTAAAATACTTCTCCTTCAGAATCCTAAAAAAACTAAATAAATACATTTTTCAATACCCCCCCTCCCTTGCTATAGCATTATATAAAAACGTTCTAAAATAAACCTTTTATAGCCCAAGCTAAGCCCGTCTTGATTGAGTAGAGATGGTGGCTGTTGTTTTCATTATTTTGATGAAAGAGTTTCCTCAGATAATAACATTCCTGACTCGGTTAGCGAGCTTTATTGGAAGAGTCGGATCAAAGATAATTTAAGGGAGGAAATCAACCCTCCTGGAATACTGCCAATTATACAAGGGAGGACGATAGTCACACTGTTTGTCTAGTGGTGCGAATCAAATAGCGGCCATGCTTCCGCGACAATTTCCAAATTTCGTCGACACTTTTTGGGGCTACATTACTAAAATGTAGGTTAGATATGGTTTGGTATATTTAAACAATGTTTAGTTTTACAGGGTCGTCGGAAAGTGTGTTTTTTATACGAATATAACTCGATAAATCTTTTAGTCTACACTAATATTATAAAGAGGTGAAATTTGTTCGTTTATTTGTATCGTATTTCAACCTTTAAATCAAAATTAAGTCTAGCCTATGATGCACAGGGATAATGTAGCTTTTTATTGGTAAAACTATGTTTTTCAATCGGTTCAGTAGTTCCAGAGATTACCCCACTACATGAAATCAAACAAACAAATTTTACCTCTTTATAATATTAGTATAGATATATAATAATACATTTTGTGTATTAAATGGAAATAATGTATTGAAGTTTAGATTTTTTTATATACTAGCAGGAAAATTGTACAGGAAAATTCAATTTTGATAGTCCCAGAGTCTCTTTCTAGGAAATCGATCCGATATATCACAAGTACAGCAAAGCCTAAGGCTAAGACCTAAGGTTTGTCTAAGAGCCCGCGTTAAACAAAGTAAAGGACAAAGGACTCGGCTGTCCCGAGGGATACCTGTTCCATTAACTACTTGAGTTTCCTTTAAGTAAAAATATTCCAGACAAAGCTTATTAGCTTGCCGGGTCCTATGCTTCATCGCTCAGGTCTCACAGTACAATCTTGTTACTTTGAGTAAAACACTATTGGAATTTATTCGTTACAGTAAAACGTGATGCACTTAATAGAACAGTAATTGATCAGAAACAATATCCTATTTTACAGCATTGTTACTGTTCGACTCAAAAAAAGAAAAATTAACCCTTTTAGTTAGTTACTGAAGAAATCTCAGTACAATATTTTGTCTGAATCTATGGGACATTTTGCAGGAATTTTTTGTCCTGTGATATATACAAAATTAGCATTTTGGTTATTTGTGTTTATTGGATGAAAATAGGGCGTCACTTAAGATGCAAAACCTTGTAACCCTCAAATACCTTTATTGCGAGGAATAAGCAAAAACTTTGCAGTTTAATGTTATAATGTATTTTAAATATTTATTCGCTAGTATTTAGCGAATATAGAGGGTTGCAATCTATAAGCACTGTCTATTTTTTGTTGTTTATGTCCATTCATGTTTTTTTTTTTTAATAACATATATAAATACTGTAGTAAAAAATATGCAAAAAACATCCCAAGCCGGAGACCAGGTAACCAGTCATATCCCGTCAGCTTGGAAGCGAGCCAACCACCGTTTGGTTTACTTCCGCCCTAATACCCTCAAACCACAAATATGAAAAGCTACCTGGTCTCTAGCCGAGATTCGAACCCGGGATGTTCTGATCAGGAAGATCCCGCGTTATACACTCGGCTAAGGCTTGCCTTAAACACAACTGATAAATTTAGTTATTTTACTATTTCTACAAGTACTACATATACAAGTAAATGTACCTTCATCAGCACCATCTAGTAGTGGTTATAGGAAGTTTGCTTGGTTGTTCTTAAGTTTGAATCTGTATAGTTTGTATTCGTGGGAGGTTTATGGTGCCCGACATATAATTTAAGATTTGTTGAGTCTATACAAAAACAGGTACAGATCAGGAAATAATTATCAGATTGGCATGAAATTAAGTATGAAGGTATAGAACGACTGTACAAATCCTGTTATTCAAAAAATTCAACTTTGGCAAAATTTTGGGTTATGAGGTTTTGCATCTTAAGTAGGCTTGGGCAATGTCGTTCAGTTTACTGAAGTAGTTCAGTGAATCTCCTTCAGTGAAAGGAACTAGTTCACCATTGTAGTTCAGTAGTTCAGAACGAATGAGATGTAGTGAGTGATTTATAAATTGTAATAGAAGTCATAGCATTGAATGCTTTCCAAACTACTGACATCAGGATAGCAATACTAAAACACAATGTGTAACATTAAGCTACACAATATTATTACATAGGCGCTAGGGGAAACCACTGCGTGCTCTGCACGCCATCCCCGTTAGAACCTTCTATACACATAATCAAGTTATCTTTTCTTTATAATAAAGGTGTAGGATTAATAATAACCAAAAAGCTAAAATGGTAAATAATGTTAAATGTTCAAAAACCCTAACCTAAAAGTTAGAAATACAATAAATAGTTGCTTCAAAATTTGAAATCAGGTGTTAAATTATCAGGTAGAAATATTAGAGCAAACAGTTTTATGTGTTATTTTATTCAATTGTTTGCTATGCTCATAATTCACCAGTCTAGGCCTAACCTTAGGATTTTTCCGACTAAATTTACAAATATTGAAATAAAAAATGTTTTTATCAAAATGAATTATAGCCTAGCTGTTACTCAGGGATTGTAAAGCTTTTTATTACCATTGTTTCAATCAGTTTAGTTGTTCTAGAGATCCCCCCCTTACATACAAACAAATTTTACCTCTTTATAATATTAGTTTAAATTTGTTTTTACAAATTTCCTAATCCACGCATATATGATTTACTTATTAAAGTAAATAAAATTATAAATATTTAAAAACTGTTATTTCGGTAAAAAAAGAAAACTACGATCACTTCATAAATAAGAACATTAATGGAAAGTAAATACATTCAACACTAATAAAATATAGACTGCAAGGACAATGTACATTAACAAATATTTGTTCCTTACTTTAAGCACGCAATCAAATAAATTGTACGAAGTAAAACACGGGCATCGACTGTCTACTGAGGCTGAGATAGTGAGATGTTAAGAAACAACTCCTTCATTTGGCACATATCCAAAAGATATGAGAGCCGGAATGGGAGCCGGAAATTGGGTGAGTTAATGGACTACTGGACTACTGAACGACAATCCTAACGCTTCACATATCACCGGATGTAAAGAAAGAAAACAAGTGAGCCCTTCAGTTAGTGAACTACAATCTTGTGGATATCTGAAGTACTTCATTCGGCTCAGTCGAAGTGAGCCGATCTTCTGAACGGCTCCTTCATGAGTTACACAAGTCTAATCTTAAGTGGCGAGGGCTTACTGTGGGCATCTCAGGGACGTATATAATTTTGGTCTGT
>JAGFPH010015195.1:6502-21760 GCA_018207615.1 Philaenus spumarius | reverse complement strand
GTAGCCCATTTGCAAAGCCTGCAATGCGCTTAATAAAGAAATGTACCTGACAGAGATAACCATCGGTAGATCTCTTAACGCAATATCGACAGTACCTCACTGACTATGTTAGGTCGCGCAACTAGGGCAATGACTTGCGCGATACTGAGTTTATGCGAGTAGCCCATTTGCAAAGCCTGCAATGCGCTTAATAAAGAAATGTACCCGACAGAGATAACCATCGGTAGATCTCTTAACGCAATATCGACAGTACCTCACTGACTATGTTAGGTCGCGCACCTAGTGCAATGACTTGCGCGATACTGAGTTTATGTGAGTAGCCCATTTACAAATTTGGTATGTAGCATCCTCTAGGGCCATAGTGGCTCAATTAGAAAGGTTTTCAAAACATTGGAAATTTTATTGGGGTTTAAGGGGAATCAATGTAACTAAATCACGATTTCTCTAACACTACTAAACGAATTGGAATGAAGTTTGGTATGTAGCTTCCTCTAGAGCCGTAGGTGCTGATAAGAAAGGGTTTCAAAAAATTCAAAATTTTAGGGGGATTTGGAGGGTTCAAATTTACTAAATCACGATTTCTCTAACACTACTGAACGGATTGGAATGAAATTTGGTATGTAGCTTCCTCTAGGGCCATAGTGGCTCACTTAGAAAAGTTTTCAAACAATTCTAAATTTTAGGGGGGGGTTAAGGGGTTTCAATGTTACTAAACCACAATTTCCCTAAAACTACTGAACGGATTGGAATGAAATTTGGTATGTAGCTTCATCTTGGGCCGTAGGTGAAGATAAGAAAGGGTTTTAAAAAATTCGAAATTTTAGGGGGTTTGGGGGGTCAAAGTTATTAAATCAGGATTTCTCTAAAACTACTGAACGGATTGGAATAAAATGTAGTATGTAGCTTCCTCTAGGGCCATAGTGGCTCACTTAAAGAGGTTTAAAAAAAATTGAAATTTTAGGGGGTTTGGGGGGTCAATGTTACTAAATCACGATTTCTCTAAAACTACTGAACGGATTGGAAAAACATTTGGTATGTAGCTTCCTCTAGGACCGTAGGTGCTGATAAGTAAGGGTTTTAAAAAATTCGAAATTTTAGGGGTTGGGGGGGGGGAGTCGAAGTTATTAAATCACGATTTCTCTAAAACTACAGAACGGATTGGAATAAAATTTAGTATGTAGCTTCCTCTAGGGCCCTAGGTGCTCGCTAAGAAAGGGTTTAAAAAAAATATAAATTTTAGGGGAGGTTTGTGGGGGGAGTAAGTTACTAAAACTCCCCATAAGAAATACATGGTGTAATTTATATTCATTGATATAATATATTTTTTCTTAATATACATTTTACTTTGATTTGTCTATCCGTGCAAAGCCGGATCAGGCTAGCTAGTATAATTATATAATATGGATGTGTGTTACATGCATCTAATATTTTCCATGGTAACATTTTCCTACTTTTGCAGGTCTAAATAACCACCTTATATGCTACTCTTGGGAAGGTATAAAGTTTCAACTGGGAGAAAGTATGTGGCAGTTATCTGCTACCGTTTATTTGCTCATATAACAGGTTTTGCATGCGGGCTACTATGTGTTAGTGTTGTACGATCTCTTCGGAGTGGCTAAGACTTGAAGATGGAGTTTCGGCTCCGAAACATGTCGTCTTAATTTTTTTAACGACAAGAGGTCTCGTGACGGACCTTAATAAGGTAATATTATTGTTAAAATACATACGCTTCCAGTTGCTGGATTATTTGGTTAACGAACTCGTCCGAGCAACTTAGAAACCAACGACGCGAGTACCAAATTAATTAATTTGTTTGTATTATAAATAAGTAGATTGTTGAGGGTACCAATTTATGTAAAATGTTTTTCATCAATGTTTGTATAACTAGATTCAACAAATAAAATAACAATCTAAACATTTTAGCGAGACAGGATAGCATTTTAGTTACGTTTAAAAGAGAAATTGTTAAAATAAAAACAACATTTTCCATTATTGATTGACCATTACTTTGAAACGAAGCTCTAGTTTGTGCCATTATTTTCTCTTTTAGTAAGCTTTACAATGGTGTACTCCATGACCTACCTTTACATTTTAAATTGTTACCCCAATAGCCCAAAAATCATAGAGGGTCAGATATATCAAAAGATTTCCCGTTATGCAACACAAGGTATATACAAAGTTTTGTTAACTTATTTTCAGTAACAAAAACAATGAATACGGTTGAAGGGACTTATAAACCTCTATATATATTATATCCTAAGAAAACCCACTGCTTGCTCCGTCCGTTGGAATCTTCTATACACATAATAGTCCTAGGGCCCAGGCCTTTAAAAGTTTATGATTACCTAACTCTTGAGACTTCGTATATCTCTTATTTAAGTCGAGTCGGACAACATTTTTATTTGCAACAATTCTCGGTAGCGGGGCGTTTTCCTTTGAGAACCCGGCAAAGTCATTGATTTGATGAGGTAAAAAAATTTATAACCTGAACAATAATCTTTCTTTTAATCGAAAGTTTGTTTTATGTAGAAAGCGAAAAACATTTTGTCGGACAAATATTATTGGTAATTTCTGCGCGTCCGACACCCCGAACATGGCAAAGTTATGGCGTCAAAAAATTGAGTACCTAACTGCTGATTTTTTCAGAATCGTTTATAAAATATATGTATAACTAAGTGGTAACCTTGTCACTTACCTATTACCTATACGAAGTCTCAAGAGTTAGGTAATCATAAACTTTTAAAGGCCTGGGCCCTAGGACTATAATCATGTTATGTTTTCTTTATAATAAAAGTGTAGGATTAATCTATATATATAAAATTCAATGTATGTCCGTTTGTCTGTTTGTATGTTTGTCCTTTATGCGTTACCAAACCGTCCATCCGATTGCTTTGAAATTTTGCATAGTAACACAGGTTAACCCTGGGAAGGTTTTAGGCCATTTACCGAAGTCCTAGGACATTAGGGCTACGCCCCAGTGGCCCTCAAAGTTTCAAAGTTAATCTTACGGAAGGTCAATCTTAAGGAAGAAGAAGAAAGATTTCTTTTGATATTATAAGAGGCACAAAAAACAGCTGTTCGTATGAAAAGCTTAAAACAGCTGATTTTGATCAACAACTGATTTGGATCAAAAACTGAAAAACTGAATATAATTTTAGGTTAGGCCTACAATGAACTTTTTTTTTTTTTTACAATTAACTAAAACACTTGGGCTAATTATTAGTATCAGGTTGATTTGTCTGTCCGTGCAAAGCCGGGTCGGGCCAGCTAGTAAATAAATAAATAACGTTAAATGTTCATATCAAATTATTTCGTATATTTTATAACAGCAGTTATAATAAAGGTTAAAACAAAAAGCAAGGCTCAGGTCTACACTTTAATAAAAACATAGCTTAAAAGGTAGAAATACAAATAATAGCTTCAAAGTTTGAAATCAGCTGTTAATGGAAATATTGCAGCAAACAGCAGTTTTATCTTATTTTATTCAATTTATTGGTTGCTATGGTAATAAATGTAAATACATGTGTTGGTTCATCAGTCTAGGCCTAACCTAAGTTTTTCCGACTAAATTTACAAAAATATTGAAATAAAAAATGTTTTTATCAAAATTAATTCAGCCTATGTTATTCAGGGATAAAGTATCTTTTTATAAGTAAAACTATTTTTTCAATCGGTTCAGTAGTTCCACACACTACCCCTCTACATAAAAACAAACAAATGTTACTTCTTTATAATATTAGTATAGCTACATAAAAATTCACTGCAATAGCTCATATTGCCTTTGTAAATTCGATAAAATTGACGTATACATAGTTCCGATGAAGCCAGTAACTTAGATAGTAAAAAATTTATATTTATAGCCTGCTATTCTGTTATTAAATATTATCATTAAAGTTTACTCAGAACTATTCTAAAACGCTATGGTTTTTGGATCCGGCTGTTCCACAAACAACTCCAAACAAGGACTTCGGGTTGGTTTATCCCACAATTCAATATCCGAACTTAACACTTAGATTTGATTTAAGTTTGTGAACTAGTTATTCCAACGGTTTTGATTTTATCATCAACTCAAACACAACATTCTGATTAAAATGGACTTACGAAGTTTGTCAACGGTTTACTAACTTTGGTGAGGATTAAATACACATCACTAAATAGCCAAGTCAGAGGAAGATTTTGCCTTTCAAAAGCTGGTGTGGGAATACGTAGGGACACTGATAATAATAATATGATAAGAAGAGAAGGTTTAAAGAGAGTTTACGAGTCGAAGCGACACAACAATATTTTATCAAAATACTATTTCGTTTGCCTTTTATTACCCAAAATTGTGAATTATATTTGGAAACTAGTTTTGATAAATAACATTTATTCACATTAAAAAATAAACGGTACCAGGAACTGGCACATACTTTCTTACAAACATATTTAAATTAAAAAAACAGATTCACTGTGACTTGTGGGGTGGGGTAGGAGAGGTGATTTTTTATTAAAGTAGGAGATTAACTAATAAATATTATTATTATTATTATCTAGAGAGAAAACTATTCAATCGATTTCGAACAAATTTGCCCCAAACACGTCAATTAGGCCTGCATAAATGCACGAAAAAAGGTTTTGAAAAAGTTTGAAAAACAACTCCCTTTATGGCCAAAAAATCCCCAAAAATCATTTATTATTATTATTATTAGCTAAACGAAAATTTTTAGAAAGATGCCGTTTTTTGCATATGGTAGGGTACATTAAAGGCTACAAATAAGCCAAATTTTATCAAAATCGTTAGAGCCGTTTTTTTATAAAAAAAAGTTATAACTGAATTTTTTAGGGTTTTTTTGCCAAAAAGGGGGTTGTTTTAAAAAATTTTTAAAACCGTTTTTCGTGCATCTATATAGGCCTACTTGACTTGTCTGGTGCAAATTTGTTTGAAATCTATCGAATAGTTTTCGCTCTAGCTTTGTATACATGCAGACATACTTACATACACATACATTTTTTTTACGTCCTGCTGTTTTGCACTTTAAGGCTAATGAAGACGGTACCTACAGTTTTATGTGGAATCCGAACCACAGCCAATGATGTCTGATAAGAAACCATTTAGAAAATTATTCGGGGTAAATGGGAATTGAACCCAGAACTTTTCCATTGATGGTTGCCATGACGATTGATAAAGCTTTCACGCCTTAACAACCACGGCCATCGTGGCTTCATACATACATACATACCGGCATACAGACATACAGACAGACATTTTGTAAAAACCACTTTTTTGGACTCGGGAGACCCCAAAACGGATATTTCCACAAAAATCTCAACATCTATTTTTTTTGCGATCACTATACTTTCTCTATACTATAGTGTAGTGAGAAAGTAAAATGGATCGAAAGTAATGGGTGTTTCAAAATAAATATTGTGGTTTTATGTCTCTGTAGTATTTATTACATTTAACTTACAATTATATTATAAATAATACATCAAATGAAAGAGCAACTCAAACAGTTTTGTTGGTACACCTGTGCGCATGCGCATGTTCTGTTTCCCCTGTCTTCCGCTAGAAATCACTAGTATCAAAGATGGCGACTAGTAAACAGAAAGCTTTTTGTGTTTTACAGTTTGCACGGACTGAATCTGTAGTTACAGTGCAACGGGCGTTCCGTATTAAGGTCAAATGTAGTCCTTCAAGTGGTAACAACATCCGCAGATGGTACCATCAGCTTGAAGACACCAGCTTTCTTTGCAAACAGTAAGGGACGACCAAGAGTCACTGAAGAACCTGTTGAACACGTGAGAGAATTTGATTTATTATTTATAATACAGTTCCAGTCTTAAAAAACTGTAAAACACAAAAAGCTTTCAGTTCACTAGTTGCCATCTTCGCTACTAGCACTTTTTAACGGAAGGCAGAGGAAGAAGTGCATGCGTATGAGCATAGATGTAGAATACACTGTTTCAGTTGCCCTTTCATTTGATTTATTATTTATAATTCAGATTCAGGATTTGCAAATTGTAAAACACAAAAAGCTTTCATATTAAATAAATGCCATGTCTCATACCCAGACTTTTGTGGTAAAAGGACGGAAGTAAAGCAAACAGCGCTTGACCCGCTTTTGACCCACAAGTTGACAGGATATGACTTCAGTCGGGAGCACGAAATAAGGCGGGTGAGAATTTTTGCGCTCCAAGAGAAGACATGGGACTGGCAAGCGAGGAACGGTCGAGAATCGCTTGCTCTCCGCCACGATCTGGCAACACTGAGCGCTCAAGATCGTGGCGCAGAGCAAGCGATTCTCTACCGTTCCTCGCTTTGCCACTCCCATGTCTGGCAACAGCGCAAAAATTCTCACCCGCCTTATTTAGTGCTCCCGACTAGTTATTGGTTCTTTGACCCATAGGCGTAACGAGGGGGGGGGTTTTGGGGGTTATAACCCCTCCCATTGAAAAAATATTTCGGACTTAGTTTATATAAATACCTAATTTGTTTTCAACACCTATGCAAATGTTAAGCCACCATAAATATATTGCTGACATTATCTTTGGTTGAATTGGGCACTGACACTTTATTTTATATACCGGTAGATGCAGTGTAGTGTATCAAAGTATAGTGTTCTAAAGGCAGCACACCGCGTTTCCCGCCACAGATATTTGCCGTCGCCGTCATATCAACAATGGCGCGAAGGAGAATATTAGAGCACACACATTCGTCGGAAAAATAAACGATCTGTTTATTTGCCGCTGACGGTAGCTGTGCAGCCACTCGGGGCATTACAATCGATGGATTTTCCATCTCTCCGCTGAAACAGTGGCGAATGTGACCAAATTCACGCCAATTTTCCTTATTTTAGTATTTTTTTCGTAGAATACTATCCTTCAGCCGTGTGTGCAGTTCGTCAAAAAATGACGAAACCGACATTATTAAATAATTGAAAAATGTTTCTTCTAGTTCCTCAAATCGGGAAACACAGTGTAGAATGCTCCAAAATCTTCTCTTCTTTTATTTATTGATTGGACGAACTAAAATAAGTATATTTTTTGCTTCCTTTTCAATCGGCGATGGAATAACAATAAAACGAGAGGTGATCTCTGTTCATATCAATAAAACATTAAAAGAAATAATACATTACATAACACACTTCGTGATTAATGAACTAGACACTTCAGTTTAATGAATCCCAATGAGGCTTTTTATGAGAGGACGGAAACTAATCCACAGTCGGCAAAAAAAAAAAAAAAACCGCCGTGTGTTCCAAGCCTATGAGATTAGAGGCAGCGCACGGAAATATTTGGCGAGGGATGAGTTATGGTTGCTATTCTAAATTATTCTAAAGTAGGCCTGAATCACAATTGGAAGTAGAAAATTATATATACGGTACCTATATCGTCTTAAAGTACTTTTGGGAAGCCTAAAACGTGTTAATTTGCATTTTAATTTAACCCTAGAACCGGCAATGTTAACGAAAATGGATTTTTTGGCGTTTGCAAGCACTTTTTCAAAAATAGTAAATGAATCATAATCCAAAAGTGTTTCATATATTTTTCGTAGAGAAAGATTCAAAGAATTTATATACTGTATTCTAGTAAAAAATGATAGATGTAAAATTTACAAAGTTATTACCTCAAGAAACAAAAAATGTTCAGTTACGAAAGGTAAAAGTTCAACTTTACGTCTACATAAAAAGTAGTAAACATTTTTTAAATTTGTCCATTAATGTAAAAAAGTTTCGTAATTTAGTTCTAAATAGAACTGTATAAAAATATTTATCAATTTCAAATTTCTGATTTTGAAAACATCAGTTTTTGTGTCCTACTACAAGACTGCTATCAAAACTATGCCAAGTTTGAAACGTAGGCCTAATTTAGGAATATACTTTGCCTAAAAATGAAATATTATTATAACAAAGTGTGGAGAATAAATCCAAAAATTGAACTGTATACTTGTAAATTATCTTTTCATAAAAGTGTTTGACATAAAAATTTTTAAATAACAAAAATATAGGAGAAATATAGAAACATCCCACTCATGCTTGGTATACAACGGTTGGATATGAAGCTGCATGGGGAATAACCATTAATTTGAAATTACAGCCTTGGTTTGAGAACGTCAAAACGCTCTCATTCCCACGCTCATAGACAACAAACCTTTCGAGCAAAACATATTTGGTTCACAGGAAATGTTAGCTTGAAGCATTCTCTACATATACATATCAAAATATGTCTAAAAATATACTTCTATCACACAGATATCACGTGTAATTAGTAAGGCTGTTTATTGGTTGGAAAACTGACCAATTGTAAGGGTCTACAAAACGCCCCACAACTTTAGAATTATTTGTCCGATTTTTGATTGGATGGCAGTTTTAGATAGGGGAAAGTGTGATGCATCCATCAGTATATATAGATATAATTCAGAAAAAATACTGGGCGAGCTGTAGGGAGGGACATAAAAACTGGAGATTAACTGTCATTTCGGCTTATTTCATTCGAGTGACATTTGCTTTTAGAAAACTAAAAACTAAAACGATGGTTACGTATGTAAATATAGGTTTTAGAAAGAAATCGTAAATACAAAAATTAAAGTTTGAAACATTACCTTTCCAATGGTGTTTGTCTTTTTGAGATTTGAAGATTTTTAGTGGGTCAAATATTCGATACAATCACGTGTTACAAATATGTTGTAGCCGGGAGTGATCGCACGTTTTAGGGTTTAAAAAATACCCCCCCCCCCCCCTGATTATTCTAACCCCCCCCCCCCATACGGTCGTCCTGGTTACGCCTATGCTTTGACCTTCTATTATTTTGCAACATTTTACTACGATATTTAAGTGAACCCCAATGGACGTACAGCGTTCGTCATGGCACAGTTATAATAGAAATACATCGGCGTACTGTGTACGTCATTTACGCAGATGGGTTGATGACGAGTCTAAATTACATTTTCCAAACACTCAGCAAGTAAGAGTACAAAGTTACATTCACAATAATATCTAATCTTAAAAGTTGCGACATCAGCTGTATTTCTATTCTGCATTTATTCCTCTTGCTTTTCATCAAGAGTACTTAATTACAACTTCTATTGCGGGGGATTACAGCCCTGAAACTTTGCAATTTAATGAATGAGGTGAAATTAAACTGAAAGACTTAACAATCTTTGTTCTAGCGAGGTTTCCTCATCATGGCTTAATACATTTCTGTTGTTAATATTTCAACCTCTCTTGCTTTGTTTGTTGTAAATTGTATCTAATAGCATTAGTGCAGTACATGATCCTGCAGGACGGGCTGTAATATTTAAAAATGTTATATTGAGGTTATGTTGCACTGAAAAGGGTCGCGTATGTGTTTAAATTCGCATATGTAGGAATGTACTATTTTTTTATGATTTAAATAGTGTAACAAAAATAAAAAACTAAACTTTTTTTAAATTTTATCGTATACCTAAAAAAATTAAAACGTCAACAATTCGGCCAATTGCAGAGGTATTTTGAAATTGATATTCCTTAAGAAGCACTTTTTTCATGATTGTGTTATTTCAAAGAGTATGATGTCTTTTTAGCGAACTTCCATAGAAAGGTGAGCTATGCAGTGACCCTTATGGTAAGACCTAAGGTCGGGAGTAGTAAATGAGCACCGATCATGTTTCCCAGAACACGTTTTGGGGTGTCATAAAAATGTTATATATATCTTTGCACTCTAATAGCTGAATTTTAAGTACAATTTGGTCCAAATTTGGTACACACGTTGGTTGTCTAAGTCGCTCGGACTTGTTCGTTAGTGAAACAAATCCATGGACCGGAAGCACGTTTTTTGACCGAAAGTAACTATTTTTGCAGATTTTTTGTACTCGAATGAAACTTTTTTGTGCTTTTATCTAGAATAAACGGTACCAGATAACTGCCACATACTTTCTCCCAGTTGAAACTTCATACCTTCCCAAGAGTAGCTTAGGAGGTGGTTATTTAGAATTGCAAAAGTTGGACATACCACGGAAAATATTAGATGCATGTAACACACATCCATATTATATTATAGGCCTAATATTATTACTATTATTATTATTATTGAAACTATTAGAACGATTTCGAACAAATTTGCACCAAACATGTCAATTAGGCCTGTATAGATGCACGATAAATGTTTTGAACATTTTTGAAAAACAACCCTCATTTTGGAAAAACTTCCAAAAATCAGTTATTATTATTATTAGTTAAACGAGAATTTTTAGAATGATGCGGGTTTTTGCATATAGTAGGGTACATTAAGGGCTACAAATAAGCAAAATTTTATCAAAATCGTTAAAGTAGTTTTTGAGAAATTTCGATTTTTCTCGTCTTTTGGCCATTTTTAGGGGTAAAACAACTTAAAAATAAAAATGAATAAAAAGTCTGAAGATATTCTTGAACTACACCTACATACCAAATTTCATCAAAATCGAACCAAAATTGGTAAGGTCTCCAGCTCTGTACACACCCTAACGGACACACGGACTGACAACACCAAAAAAACACTTTTTTGGGTTCAGAGAGCATAAAAACAAATAATTCCACTAAAAATATTTTTGGGTCCAGGGAGCACCAACACAGATAATTGCACTAAACAATTTTTTGGGGTTCTGGGAGCACCAAAACAGATAATTCAACTGAAAATTCAAATTCGAACATTTTTACGAAAACAATACTTTCTCCATATACTACGTATAGGATGGAGAAAGTAAAAACAGCATGTTTCAAAAAATTCTCGTTTAGCTAATAATAATAATATTTATTAGTCACTCTCCTAACATAGGCTTAAAATTGGCGTGCGAAGCACGCATGCATTGCGTATTGAAAATACTTCCAATACGGGGGTTGGCGTGTGAAGCAAGCAATGCATTGTGTATTGAAAATGCTCCCAATACTTTGGTTGGCGTACGAAGCACGCAATGCATTGCTAATTAAAAATACTCCCAGTTGGGGTGCAATGCACTGTGCGTCGGCCGCTTCTCATAGTGTTCAGTGTCAAGCTCACATGTGCGTCCTTAGCAGTGAACGTGTTAATCGATACAAAACGTAAATATTACATTCATATAAGATGTTGATTTCTTATTGAAAACAAGGTTATGTTCTTAATTAACTCAGTACTATTTAATTAATGTCGAACTATTTCCCAAATTGTCGGTTGAAACCCTAAAACATATAAACTTAGTTAATGAAATTTCACTCAACTCACGTCAGCGGTTCAGCAGTGCGGTCGAATTATTTAAATTTAGGTGGATTTACGGTGGTACTATGGGCAGTTTTTGTATTAACCGATCTAAAAATCTATTTCCCTTTACTTCTGGGCCACTTACAAACATAAATATACGTGAATATGAAGAAGAACACATGCAGAGTAAGTGGTACCAATTTGAGTTGCACTACAAGTAGTTATTTAGAAATATCGGGTTTTGTCTAGTACACTGCATTGCCACGGATAGCTGAGCGATTCAAGTTTGAAATGCTTATACATCGCATAATTCCTTGAATTCTTTCTATTTACTCTTGCCATACCTTTGCACCGGACCATAAAGTATAATAAATCATTTACTGTGTCCGCTTCAGGGCTCTATAACAAGGGCTATACCATTTTGATCATTTACCGTGACCCAGTATCGATCGCCTATGACGTCACCATGCTGAAACACGAAAGCTGGTAATATTTCAGTAATGGGCGCGCAGTCGTTAACTCGCTGTTGTAACTCGATGGAAAGGCTTCGGTAAAATCAAATTTAGATATTCTTAATCTACATAAAGTACAGATTCTAACATTATAAAAAACTTTTATTTTAACAGGTATTTCGAATTTTAATAATTGAAAATATTTGAGATTTATCACAGACTGACATGGCAAAGTTACTAAGCGAGGGAATTTTTTATTTTTGGGTTATAAACAAACTTCCAGCGGGAAAGTTGTAGCCAATGAATTGATCAAAACTATCCAATTCACCGATTTGTGATAAAATGATTACATCATTATGAAATTGTTTTTTAAATGAGCGCGAGGAGGTGCGATGCAGACCCGAAGTACAGTTGTTTGATACGGGAATAAAACGTGTATGTGCATATTGTTATTTTAAGGTAGTAAATCACTTGTCCCCAGGTAATTATGCTAGCTAGAAAAAAATAAGCATTTTATTTTAACATAAACTAATTATAATTTATAATTAAAATTTGATATTATTGAAGTGGATACAAAAAGTTAAGTTGGAGGTTAACGTTTAAAAAATAATATCATTATTACGTACATTCAAAGAAATAAATCAGAGATTAATGAAGGAAAAAGAAAATCGTGATTACGTAAAAAAATTAGTTTCGTATTTAATTAAAAGAATTACTTTATAACAAAGAAATATGCATTTAAACGTTATTCCCGTATCAAACAACTGTATTTCGGGAGTGGCGGCAAGGCACCTCCTCGCGCTCATTTAAAACACGATTTCATAATGATGTAATCATTTTATCACAAATCGGTGAATTGGATAGTTTAGATCAATTCATTGGCTACAACTTTCCCGCTGGAAGTTTGTTTATAACCCAAAAATTTCCTCGCTTAGTAACTTTTCTATGTCAATCTGTAAAATTCTCAAATATTTTCAATTATTAAAATTCAAAATACCTGTTAAAGTAAAAGTTTTTACACTGTTAGAATCCGTAGTTTATGTAGATTAAGAATATCTGAATTTTATTTTACTGAAGCCTTTCCATCGAGTTACAACAGCGATTTAACGACTGCGCGCACATTCCTGAAATGTTACCAGCTGGCGTGTATCAACATGGTGACGTCAGAGTGAAACTGGCAGCACAGTGCCGAGATCAAAGAAACGGTTTAGCCCTTGTTATAGAGCCCTGGTCCGCTTGCCATCTGTGAAATTCGCTACCGGGTGCAATCAAGTCTGCTGGCGGCCGTGTCCAGTTTTCTAAGCTGTTGATGTCATATATATTCTACAAAGTGGATGATGCATCCCAGTTTTGAGGCGTACATTAGAAGTGTTTATTGTTCAGCTGTATGAATGTGTATGAATGTTTAATTATGGTTGCAATACGTATTTAACCTGTAAGTATCAATTACTGTTAATGTTTTTTTATAAATTGTATAAGCTATAATAATTTTTTTGTCTGTTAAAGAACTATTTATTTTTAAGAATGTTATTTTGTAATTATTTGTAATTTTGTTTTGGGGTTAGGTGGAAGAGAGAACTAAATAGTCCTAACTTCGCCCCCAAAAAAATAAAGTCAATATCAGTCAATCAATATTTATATATTATTAAAAACCTAGATAGATAAATTTAACAAAAGTGCAAGTATCGAAAAGAGCGCGCTTTCTCAGAAAAACAAATTTTAAATCCTTTCAAAATGGACCATTACAAAAAGTTGACACCGTGTATATTAACCTTGATTAATGGGTAAATTATTTCGTTCACAAATTGGCGAAGCACTTAGCCTCGCACTGCTTTTTTCATCGAATTTCCAAAGGAAAGACGAGCTATTGCTGTGAGATTCCCGGCGAGACCTAAGTGGTCAACGAGCACCGAACATAGTTCCGAGAACACGTTTCGGGTTGTCATTAAAAATTGTATTTATTTATGTGTTCGCACTCTAACGCCCGCATTTTACGTCCGATTTTAGTACGCGCGTTGGTTTTCTCTTTGTGGCTCGGACGAGTTCATAAGCTAACAAAATCTAACAACAGGACGTGTTTTTGACAGGAAGTAACACATTTTAAAGATTTTTCGTACTAGAATAAAACTTTTGAGGTTTTACAAAAAAAAAAAAAAAAAAATAATAATAATAGCGGATATTATTCTGCACATTTTGGTTTTTTACCCTACCATACGTTTGGTTCTCCTAAATCGATCAAAACGTACCTGTTAAAATCCACATAGGGAGTTTGTCTGCTGAGGTACAAACAATTTCTACAAATATATTTCATAAACACATACAGCGCCTTCGTGAGTAGTCCAATTTTCAAAATAGTTGGTTGAACCCCTAAAACATATAAACTTAATTTTAAAAATTCGTTTAACTCACGTCAGCGTTAGCGGTTCATTATCGTAGTCGTGAATTTCCGCGCTATGTAAAAGCGATTTTCTCGCCATGTTCTGCGCCTTTGGGAATCTTAAACTTGAATAATTTACTTAAGTCGGGAAAAAAAACTTCATTAGTACCCACCGCTTAAGTCTTTATAATCTTTGCGAAATGTAGTAACACGAGTGTTTTAAACCTTTTAATTTCTCCAGCCAAGCAGAGTCTCCGAGCACTGGGATTACAATGTTTTATATAATACCTTTTAACAAAATAAATGTGGGTAATGTGGAAAAGAGAAACTCATTCCATTTAGCGACGAACTAAGGAGTTAATTCGTACAGTTTTCGACCGGAATTTGTTTTTTGTTTTTCGTACTACAATGAATTTTTGAAGTTTTTCTACAAAAACATAACTATAGGAAACTATTCTGCATATTTTGCTTGTGTACAAGACCTTATAGCCCGCCTGGTCTCCCGAAATCGATCAAAAATAAAATACCATAAAAAAACCTGGTTCAAATAAAAGTGGAGCGATTTATAGTGGTGGCAGATTCTGATCCTAGGTTACAAGGTCAAGATGCAATCTGTCAAAGCCGTGAACGGATCGAAGCAGTGTTTGAGCCAGAGCAAATTCTGAACATATTTCGTACTCGCAGACAGTTGTTTAGCGCCTAACTAGACCAATTTCCTAAATAGTTGGTTGAAATGCTTAAACTTAATTTTGAAATTCTCCCAGCTCTTGTCAGCGTTAGTGGGTTCAGCAATATTCACTGAAACAGTGCTTCTGTAATTATGTTGATAAACTGTTTATCTGTCGTAATATGATCTGAAGTTTGCAATGCATTTCATCAACTTGAACGTTGATTCAAAGTTTTCAGTTTGACTTTGATTGAGATCTACAGTCGTGACAACTTTTGACAGTCGAGAGTAGAGTAACTAGATTTATGTAAAACTTAATATGAATAAACTTTGTATGTTGGCAACAGTGTCAAAGTTTTAGAAAACTTGGCGATTACTGTAGTTAGTAGCAAACTGTGGCATGTCACAGATAGTGAGTGTTGTGAATTTCAAAACTTAAAAAAAATTTGGAAAACGGTTGACCCTAAAGGCCATCCATGTAACTTCCCGCTAAGTTTAATTACAACAAACACTATTTTTGGAAATTTTGAACTGCCATAACTTTTAAATGAATCAACCGATTTTTATGCGATTTGCGGCAATCGATGCAGTTT
>JAGFPH010015194.1:0-11567 GCA_018207615.1 Philaenus spumarius | reverse complement strand
TCTGATTACAGCGGACATCTCGTTACAGCGGACATCTCGTTACAGCGGACATCTCCTTACAGCGTAGGCCTACATCTGATTACAGCAGACATCTCGTTACAGCGGACATCTCGTTACAGCGTACATCTGATTACAGCGGACATTTCGTTACAGCGGACATATAATTATAGCGGACATCTCGTTACAGCGTGCATCTCGTTACAGCGGTCATCTCGTTACACTTTTGGGGCCAGCTACCTGAGTTGGGAATTCCAACCCCCGATGACCAACTAATTCTGCTCTCATTACGATAATTTCTATGTAATTTCACCAACACTCATTTAATCCTATGGGTTTACTTACATAATGATAATTCTAAAGATACCACTTAACAGATTTGTTAGATTCATTTACTAAGGCCTGTATAAAGCTCTTTAAAATTATTCTTATTACTTCATAATTGTATTCTTTATATTTTCATCTAGTAATTCGTATAGTCGTATGTCTATTACATTTATATGTATATGTTTACAAACTGTGACTAGAGACTGTAAGTAGGCCCCTAAAACTTCAGGGTATTTTTTAGGCTTGCTATTCTGTTTTTTTTAAACAACGTAAAATAAAAATAAAAATCCGACTTTAAAAAAATATATATAAAAAACAAAAAATCTAACAAAAAATGACGACAGCTTAACCATAGTTGATTTTAAATAATTACTCCAAAATTATTGTAAAAGCTATAGTCAATTTGCCAGTCCAAAGCCTGGATAAAGTGTGATGGGAATCAGAATATATATTCAGGGTGCCCCCGAACTCTCTATTGACCTTTCAGGTATTATTCCTTGACCAAAGAACAAAACAAATATTATGTTAAAAATTTACAAAACTCAACAGTTACCCGTACACCCGCCATTTTTTTCCACATAACAATTTTTAATTTGAGAACGACTTTTTGTAATAAATTGAAATTTGGTACATAGCTTTATGACCCAAAGACCTAATTCCAGGAAAACAATTATTGAAGTGATAACTTCTATTGGCCCTTTGGGCATTTTCGCTTGCCTATATGTGTCTAAAATCTCGCGTCACGATCTTTTTGCATAGACACAAGTCAGAGCGTGGAAAGGGAATGGGCGATACTTAGTATACAACAATACGTTATTATATTATTTTAATTATTATTATATTATATTAAAATAAGCATACGAAAAACAATTATCATAAAAATTTAAGCAGTATTTATTTAAAGACTAATGATTTATTATAATTATCCCTTACATATTTAATTATTCTTAGAATTCTATGTAGAGTCATACACTAATACCTCACTCAAAATCTGATTTTATTATAATATTATAATTATACAATAATTTCAAAATATGATAGGCCTATAATATTTTTTGACAATATTTTGACTTGGTATAATTTTTTGACCCTTATACTCCTCTAATATTAATACTTATAAAAATATAAATCAGTCATAGAAGTTATAATTTCCAACGCGTGGTCTTTAGCACACCCAATGTTTTTTTTACAATGTTCATTTTAAAAATGGCAGCTGTTTGAAGATTTCATATCTAAATTACTCAAAAACCATACATTTTAACAAAACAATTTAAAGACACCTTTTTTTTGTAGCCCTTTTGATTCCCTGTAGGATGGTGTAACTGTCAAAACAATCGGATGAAGGATAATAGTTAAGTTATGTGTAATAATTGTTTTTTTTTGTAGGCGAAAAACCTGGGTGGTTATCATCGCCTGCTGTGTGTAATAATTGGTTTGTTCAACCCAGCATCCTATACCAACACAGTAAATACGTCAATGTTGTATGTACATTTGCTCTCATTTTCTTTAACTTAGCTATTATCCTAATTATGCTTATTTAAAGGTCGATTCTTATGAAATCTTAGCCGCACTCTAAGAAAGAATTTTGAAAAATGTTGATTTTGAAGCGTAAACCTTGTGAAAATACTGGGGTTCACTCCAAGTCCTACAACATATAAAACAGCTGATTCAAATCAAAAGCTTAGCAACACATGTATGTTTACATTCATTAACATAGCAACTAATTTAGCAATTTTAGAATCAGCTTATTATTCTTTATAACCGACAGCTTTTTAGGTTAGGTTAACAGAATAAAAGCAAATACAAACAAAAAAGGCTTAATGTATATTATAATTTAAAAATCTGTCGTTACATATTATAAATAAAACAGCTGATTTGGATCAAAAGCTTAACACAATTCTAGGTGAAGTCTGTACTGAACAAACTCACATTTCTTGAAAGCATATACATTTATGCTACCATAGCAAATTTCTTTGCAAATTTATAGAATCGGTAAATTGTTTGAACAACCAAAAAGGTTTTTGGTTAGGTTTGTATCGCACTATTATATAAAAAAATCCTGTCATTCACACAAAAATCTGACCCTACTACATATGCGTCATGATCTGGGATACGCACTACCACCATATCTACTCCGATCGTAATTAATTGTCATTTCAATGAAAATATTAGTTTATCATTCTGACTCCATTTGTTTCGCCGCGAGTGTGGGCGGTGGTTGGTGGGCGAAGCCCCAAGTATCCTATATAATTAATTAATCGATAATATTTTTAAATAACCTCAAATAATGTAGTAGGTTCTCGCATAATACAGATAAGATACACTTTTTCCAACCAGTAGGCCTATGTTGTGAAAAGTGTTTGAATTTCTTTAATAATTAGGTTATGTGTTTTACAACATATAAACAACTTGGAAAAAACTACAGGTTTCTATCACCCGATTTCATTAATTTTTTTAAATCATTGACAAAATAACTCTATTCCTATATACTACCCCTTCTCCCGACATTAAACAAATTAAAACAAACAGCTCATAATCTCTTAATAGTGAATTTCTGAAGCTCACTTTACGGCCCTAGGGCAGAAAAGAGCTACTTTCGGCCTCCAAATGACGTTCCGAAAATAGCTGAAAACATCGTAGTGCGGTGAAAAGATATTTATATATATGTTTTTGGGTTTGCAATATATGGTCACATTTTACCTCTGACTTGTACCAAATATGGATCACACGTTAGTTTTCGAAGTCGACTTTGTTAGCCAAAAATATCCAACAACAGGGACCGCGTTTTTGGAGGGAAGTAACAATGTTTTGACATTTTTTGTACGAGAATGAAATTTGATTAAGATTTATCTATAATAATAATTCGACCAAGCAGCTGAACCGCTCACGTGAGTTGAGCAAATTTCCAAAATTAAGTTTGTAGACCTATGTTTTAGGGTTTCAACCAACAATTTGGGAAATAGGTCTATTCACGACGGTGCTGCATAGCTGCAAAATGGTTCGCACGACATTCTACATATTGGGAGTATCTTCAATAGACAATGCATTACGTGCTTCGCACGCCCACTCCCGTATTGGGAGTACCTTCAATACACAATGCATTGCATGCTTCGCACGCCAACCCCACGGTAAAAGCCACCACATTGCTTTGAACCGGGTGCTTTAATGGTATTTCACGTTTTGATCGATTTTGGGGGAACCAAGATAGCTATAAGGTCGCGCAAAAAAACAAATTGTGCAGAATAACATCCTACATTTACATTTTTAGAAATAACTCTAAAAAAATTATTCTCGTAGGAAACATCTAAAAAAATAGTTACATCCGGTCAAATGTCCTTCCGGTTGTTGGATTTTTTTGCTAACGAACTCGTCCGAGCGACGTAGACAACCAATATGTGTACCAAATCGGACTTAAAATGCGGCCGCTAGAGTGCGACGAGTTTTAATGACACCCCAAAACGTGTTCTGCGGACCATGATCGATGATCATTTGCTACTCCCGACCTTGGGTCTTACCATAAGGGCCACTGCTATAGCTCCTTTTTCTATGGAAATTCGCTAACAAAGTTTAATGAAGACACTTATAGGGTGTAGATCCTATTTAGACAGTGTATTTAATTAAACAAAACAATATAGTCAAAAAACGGTCAATTGAACACATCTGGATCATTTAAATCGCACCATCTTTCCCAACCCTACTTACGACTCTGCGCTAACACTGTTGTTTTATTTGCAGAGACTTCCAAGACGTTGCTGGATGCTGCCACGGACCAATAGGAAGTCAGTTAGCTCTGTCCTACTGCAACAATGTGATGATTCTTATCTGAATCCAGTTTCTTCCATCTTTGTTTTCGGGCTCGGTTCCGCCTCATTGCGTCCGTCCCCCCTCCCCTTCTGTTTCTGACCCTTCTCCGGTTGATAAATCAAATTTGATAGTTATCATTTAATACCCGTAGCATATGTTTTGTGTAGAGCCCTTAATATCACCATAACAATATGTTGAGTCGGTAGTTTCGTGTATCTAACAGTAATTCAATTAAAGTCTCTATTGTTGGGGAACAAAAGGGGGGTTACTTAGCGAGGTACCTATATTTTGTTTCGTTTCGCTCGACGGAACTTATTCGTTTGTCTGCTAACCCAGTTTACTTCTTATATTTAAAAAAAAAAACTAGTCTTACTCGACTTTGCTTTATCCTATTAATACAGAAATGGTTTTCAGGCTATTCATGATATCGTTTAACTGTAAAAGAGTGCTTGAGACTCTCGCGAAATTCGTAGATTCTAGAAACGGTTGACTTGCTCTTTTTGCATTTGTTGCCTAAAATGAACTTTATTCTAACAAACACCAATGGTTTCACCCGGATTCGAACAGGAAACCGTCAGCTTCAGATACGCTAACCTCTCACTTACAAGGCGACCTCAAAGTTATTGTTTGGCTTCGGGAACCAAAGTTAACGTTTGGCTATTGACGAAGTATGATATAATTTTAAATAATAAAGTTTTGACGTTTTTTCCAAATTGCTTAATAAATTAAAACACTTTTCACAAACGTACTGGTTGAAAAAGTTTATTTTAACTGTATTTAAGTACCATACCTAATTATTTGAGGTTATTTAATAAAATATTAGGCCCAGCAACTAATGAGTTTTATCGATGCTAAAGACAATAACTTTTTTTATTAAATAAATAAGTTTTTTAAGTAGGCCTATAGTCTATAAATTCTTTAAAAAAATTGAAGCAGTATTTTGGTTTTTATTATTTGGTTTGGAAGATGAAACCCATTTGGTTGCTTTTATACACTTTTTGATAACAAGAGCTGACCCCTACTCACAAAACATTGGCTTTTGTTTTAGTAAAAATACTTTTGCTTTCATAAGATTGGGTTTCCCCAAAACGAAAAAGTCGAGAAAACGGAGCAGTGAAAGAATCAAGAGTTGCAGAATTCTTTAACAACTAGAATTGCCTCACTATCTGGCAGAAACGATTGTTTTTATCTCAAATGTAAATACAGGCGACTCACTACAATGAGCTTTATTATTACTTATACCCAGGCGCAGAACTTAGAAAACGTCCACTGTGACAGCATGTATGCTCTGGCATTCATTGCCGGAGAATTTTAAATTCATCAATGTTCGTGTTCAGTTCAAGAAGGCTTTGGGTTGTTTGTTTTAGTGTAGTTTCAGAGGTTTTGGCGGTTTTTGGTGTTAAAGAAAGTTCTCGAATGTTTGTGGGGGTGAGCCTGTAAGTGTGTAGGATACTCCTCCAACGAGTAAAATGCTCGCAAAGTTTTACGATTGCCTTTTTTAAATATACAATGCAAGGCACTTCCTTTTTATTGTTTGTCAACTTGTGCACAATTTGAGGCCAGAGTACTGCACCCCATCTTTTAATTACATAGGCTAATGGAACTGAAGCATTTGCCGTGTCATGGAATATTCATGCTTGCACTGATGGATACCCGGAATAATTACTTAGAAAAAAGTGCAGGACAATCAGGATATAAGAGTTTAATGTCCATAGCTAGTGCTGTCTTTCCAATATGTATTAAGTGTTTTTGTATACCTTTTGAGGCTACATTTTTTGATTTTCTTGGTCTGAAATAGGCCTATCTAAAAAGGGGTTTAGTTTTAAATTTCCTCACTTCTCCCTCTAAGTCCACGCCCTTTATTTTGAATGCTTCAAACAAACAATTCCACGCATAGGGAGTTTCTGTGGGGAAATCTCTTAATTACTTCAAGCATTGGTCGTAATTGGCTCTGAAATCAATTGGAATAGACTCTAGGGTTTTTTACGCCATAAAAGGTTATGATATTCCCTAAAACCTATAGGTTTCTAAAACAAAATTTTACTTAAATTCGAATAATTCAAATGTCTTGCCGATTGGTTTTAAAACAGATTCGGGATTGATAAAACCTTCACTTATCGCCGCTAGAAGAGCTCGTGATGCACAGAGAAGGCACTGGCTCCTTGTTTAAAATGGCAGAGGTTGAGACGAGGTTGGAGAACTTATCCCACACTCGGTATTTTTAACATCGATCGTGGCTCTCCCATTCTGTTCTGTTTTGGTTGTTTACCCGATGTTTACAAGTATTGTCAACCAGATATTTGATAATAATTGTTTCCTTTTTGTTCAGCCAGTTTGGAATCTGACACACAGTTAGGATCTTCTTTCCACTTTTTTAGAACTAGTCCGGCTTCCATTCATAGTTTGCTAAAAACTCCTTGCAACAACATCCAAGGAGCTATCTATACTTCCTCCTTGTGCCCCTCAGTTGGGATAACGTCCGAGCTTGAATCTTTTATGGTTTTCAAAGATTATAATGTGTTCTTCAATTCCTCCATGCTGAAAGGTATACTATTTCATTACTTTTTGTGATTTTAATGGCCTCTGTCCTGATGGGATGTGTTGGAAAAGTCCATCAACGATTACTCTCATTTGATTCTTTCCGAGAGTACTAATTGATCCGCTGGCCTCTAATCTCTAAAGTACTATTTTACACCCGCGTCCCCATTGATCTGAGTTTAACCAAATTCATCACACATTGTTCTTCAGCAGTTTCCTTTCTGTATTTTATGACATCCTTCAAGTTCTTTATTCCGTTATTGTATTCTAAACTAGCTACGTGCTTTGGCCCTCTGAGCTCTCCTCCTAAGCTCAAGCCATTTCCTTCTCAGATCAGCAATGTCTTGTGTCCACCAGTATGAAGGGTACCGTCTAGGAACTTGTTTGGTAGGCGTGCTCTCATTACAAGCCTTGATCAGTAACTTTTAAGTTCACTAAGTCTTCAGTTTGTTTCTTGTTTTTGGATTCGTGATTTCCTTTCTGGATCCGCGGCTCCTTTAAATTCGCTTCTCTTAGCTTTTGCTTTACCCTATCCATTTTGTCGTGACAGCGACGTCGTCTATGGGTTGGTGTTTGCTCTTTCCTGATCCCGAGCGGGTAGGTTGTGAACTGGTGTTCGCTGCCGGCATAATCTTCTACAACTCGCCAACCATATCAAGCAAATCGTGATGAGCCAAAGATATAGTATCTGGTATGGGATAACCAAACCCCGGTCTTCTGTAAGTTGGTGTAGATCCCACGTTCAAAACAATCAGGTCTTTCCTGGCTGACTTTTGCAAACCCCACTCCAGAGCTCTAACTTTAAAATCTCCACCCACTATTATGTCGTTAGACAGATCCTCCAATAGATCTTCGAGTTCGGCCAGCTTTCACCAGAAGGTACCCTGGGATCCGGTTCTTACCAGCGAAGCTTTTTAGTGCCGTGGTTTTCGTTGGATTTATAAACCAATACAATTCAAACACCGTACAAATCATTCTATAGAATTTGTTATTTTAATGCAGACCTAAGTTCTATCAGTAAAGGTTCAATTTCAATCCGAACAGTACTTTTGAGTTCGTTCGTCGCGTTGTCCTGAATTCCGAACTCGTTAACTTTTCCTCTTAACAAAATAGCACAGATTGATTTGTATTCAATTTAACTAATTGTGGTTATAGTAACTAGATGGGCACGAGGACGCATGCGCAAATTACTCGGCTGAAACTTATTGTTTGTTTAGCAAATTAAGCTTAATTAGGACAACAAATAATTAGAACTTCGATGAAAATGGAAATAATTGCACAAAAACAGAAAGCTGTTTTGTAAAAAAACTTTACTGCGTTAATTTTAAGTTTAACAAGGTGCATGTAATTAACGGAAAATATTAATTTGTTTTCCAGCTATTAATTAAAAAAGCCCAACACAGTTTGTGTTGTTATTCAACATATAACTCGTATAATAGTCATTAAATCATAATTGGCAAAAAGCATAACCTGTGACAAATTATTTATTGCAGATGGAGGGGAAATGATCCACTAAATAGTGGGAAAAGTTTGGAGTATTCTGTTATGAAGCGAAATTGTTCCATATTATACTTCAGTATACCAATAAGAATAATGTTCAAGTAAGGATAGTATTAAACCAATAAAATATGAGAGTAGCTTATATATTATAGTAATTGTTTTCTTGTTTTTACCCAGACCCAGCCACCATCTTGAATTTCAATCCCCATAAGAGAAATGTCAAACGTAATAATAAGACTACTGGAGTAATAAATAATGATCAGAAAATTATTCGGAATATTTAATTTTAAAAGATAGGACAGTCCGAATGTGACTATCATTCAGTTTTTTATATTTGTTTTCAACTAAATTTGTTCTTTGACTTAATTCAAAATAAGTTTGCGATTTGTTTTCTTATTCAATAATGCACATATCAAAAAATTTAAAAAGCTCACCACATTCGAAGTTTAATAACTTTTCAAATAAAACTAATTCCAATAAGTTTGGATAATTTATGACGGAAAAATCTGCTTTATTGCGGAAGCATATACGCGCCGAATTTTTGTTCCTACTCGAGTGTTTAGCCTGCACTCTGGACGTTATCACATCAACCTGTTGCTCGCGGAGGAATACTAGAAAAATAAAGAATGCGTTAATTTTGAATGTGTGAGAGAAAGCTGTGTTTAATAACACATACAATGTCACGCATGCGCATTTCAGTACATTTTACAGTCAATGTTATGTCTGTAAAACTCTAGTTTCCGCCTTTATGAAGCTGTCCTGTAAACTAGCTATAAATAAATGCTAGTGGAAGAATAAAACGCACACAAACTCAATGCTAGAAGTGTATACCTCTGCTCTTCGGAGATCTGGAAAAAATTGTAGTAGGCCTAAGCCTTTTTATTTATTTCCAAGAAGTTTTATAATTTGAATACATACATGTTATTTAAAATTTCATATTAACTAACACGTTACTAAAATATAATTATATTAACATCTAGTACTGATAGTAGGCATAGGCTATATGCTACAAGTCACTCAGCAGTAGGCTAATCATAAACATTTCTTGTCTTCACTGTACTTATAATTTTTTAATTTGTAAATACTTCTAATTTTTATTATAATAATGAAGACATTTTAATAAAATTCACGAGTGCTTTAAGAATTACTGATAAGAATTACAAAGACAAAATTGTTTTTATGAGTGATACAGAAATTTGGTGTTTTTAAAATAAATAGGCTACTACCTTTAAAATATTTGTAAGTTTATAAAACTGAAAGTGTGTTTCTCGGAAGTTATAATGATTTTCGTAATTTGGGAAATAAATTGTAGCCTACTTGAGCATACACAATTCTCTAAATAGGTAGTCTAATACTTAATTCGTGCATAGCTTCGCGACATTCGCGAATGTACAAATTATTTCCAGTGCATATAAAACAAAGTTTAGTGTAGGCCTAGTATTTAAAAAAAAACAGGTATTTAATAGGTTTAATGTGAAAAATGTGTTGCATGTGACTTGAGAATGGCTCAGTGAAGTTGAAACCACGGTCGTCAATGTACAGAAAGCCATAGATCACAAACAAACAAGGTAAAAATCAAGTATATAGTAATAATATTGTGATCAAGAAGTAGCACTCATAACTAAAAATGTATATTTTAATGTTTGACTTGTAAAAATTAGTGTTAGTTTCATTATGAATGTGTGAAAGTAAGAGAGCTGTACGCAAGTACTGTATAAAAGTGGGTTTGTTTCGGTCCCTGGGATTTTATTTGAATGGATTGTGGTGTTTACTACTTACTTAGCAGATTGCTTATTTAATATTTTTAGTTTAAAGTTTTAAAAACATTTTAAACTAAACAAGCTTACAAGGCGTATTACAAAAACAAAGAAAAAAGAATCCAGACTTTTTTTTGAATAAACCGTTAAAATAAGGAATGGAATATTTGGCGTGAAAAAGTATGGAATTTTGAATACATCCTGAAAAAATAATGGCCAAGTTTCAAAATATTTGGGGGCTCATTAGTCATCAACTGAGTCTCAGGCTTAAATTTAAAAAACCCAACTATTAAATGACATGTTTAATAAAATGTAAAGTCTTGTTCCATAATAGAGTTTTCACTCTCCTTGTATGGAAAGGGACATTTAAAAATAAAAACATATACCTAGAAAGCTACTGTATAGCAAAGGCGAGTTAAACTCATATATGGAATATTATTATTTATACTTGTCTTAGCAATCCTTTTAGAAGTCTTATCGTTGCCAGCGGTTTCACCTTTTCATTTTCAGGCATCGTCAGAACGAATATTATACAAAAAACACACTTCTCACAGTTACACTTATTAACAGATTAAAATTACATTTAACATATAAACGAATAAAAACATAATAAATAATGACACAAAACGACACTTGGTGAAACATTTAAAACACTTATTGAATTTATTCGAGTCACAGTATGCGACTGTCATCGATTCTACCATATCACAAACCGTAAAAGAATATGATCAGACTGGCAGTCAGTAGCAGCGTGGGGGAGAAATCTTATCTATTAAATCAAATATTAAGTTTTCTTGGAACTGAGTTTGGTCATTTAATAATTGATCTTTGTCCTTTTGCAGCTATTATAAATATGGTAGGCCTCCAGAGTGTTCAATTTATGCCCCTTACTGCAACAACTCAAAATTTCCATATTTGTTTCTATATCTGTATAAGAATGATCCTCATTAATCAGATGTTCAGCAAAATTCGATTTTGCAGCGTTCAGTCTCGAACTGGCAAATTGGCAAATTGGCAAGACCGTATGGAAGGAATGTGTTCCTTAAATCTCGTTCGGAAAGGTCGTCCCGTCTGTCCAATGTAATTTTTAGAGCAGACATTACAATTAATCCTGTATAAGTCATATCAAATTTATTAACGGTGTTGACCCTTTGAGTTAACAAAGTCTTTAGATTGTTTTCAGTTCTGTATGCTACCTTGTACCTTTGTTTTTTAAATTGATTTTGTTTGGTAATACATGTTCCTATTTTGTAGTTATATATGGCTCCTTTTTGACATGTTCAATGTTCTTTTTCTTTTTATTGTTGGAGTACCTATTATTTAATTTGGTAATGATTGCCGTATCATATTCATCGGTAAATGTCTCTAAACTAACATTACTTTTTTGGTGCTTCGAAAATTTTTGCTAGTTTTTAAACTATATTATATATATAATACTCCACTGATCAGTGGTCATCTGTTGTTTTCCAGTAAAGCACATAGCCTACACTCAAACTTAATTAACCAAGTCTAGGAACCTACTAACTGTTTTTTTAACACTGATTGAATACTTAGCAAAAATGAGATATTGTAGTGACCCTTATGGTGAGACGTAAGGGGGCTCTGGCAAATCGAGCCAGTCTACCTGCTCCGCCTACCCAAAAA